>PVIA01004999.1:0-124631 GCA_004024845.1 Tonatia bakeri
AATTAGGGTCTTTAAAGATTTGAAAAGACAAATACCCCTTATGACATGGTAAGACTCTCATATGATGAGGATAATAGTAATTGCAGCAAGTTAACAATGGTAAAATTAGAAATATGCCTCTCATGTTGTATGTTAATAGCAAACTTAAGAGAATCTATTTTTCCTAGTTTTTATGTAAATATAAATGAAGAAAAATAGTATAAAACCAAGGTGATCATGTTAGTCTGTGTGTAATTTTCTTTGAATGATTCCTATAAGGTAGGAGATTAATAATCACTGGTGGGGGCTTGTTACTTTTGCAGTACTCAACTTAGCTCTAAATTGACTTATCGTGTTAGATCAGTTGTTTGTTTATTTGTATATAGTCCAGGTTCTGGCTCAATATAGCATTAAGTAATAGTATAAATTTCACCTCTTTTTCTTTTTGTGTACTCTCTTATTGGATGGAAAATCAAAATCAAAATGTTGGAGCCATCACCTATGTTCTTCAAATAAGAAAGGTCCACGCCAGTAAACAAAGAGTTATACTTATTGTATATTTTTATGGGCGTTTTAATGTCCCTTTAGCTTTGAACTCAGCTATTTTTTCCTTGGTGTATCTTGTAAGGTAAGGAGGCAGTAAATATTGCATCTGTTCCACCAGTAGGTTAGCTGTCTCTTTGTGAACCTCTGTTTTGAATTGGGGAAGATAAGAGCTTGTGCAAGACAATTGCCTTTACTTAGCATACAAATGTTTATAGTATTTTGGATTAGTTGTGGATTTCTGAATTTCAATAATTTGAAAAAGGTTGGGATTTTATCCAACTGCTTGCAGGTTCTGTGGAATAGTAAATAAACAATTTAGAGGCATATAAAATAAATCTTCCTAATTAATAAATATATTTCAATATTGTGTATATTATCTAAAATTAAAAATGGTTTATTACATGTTTCAGAAATTAAAGAGTGAGTGTTTAGATTGACAAATTTATGTGAAAGTTGGGTTCTAGAATTTAAATTTAAACACATTGTTACATGGTAGCTGAGTTGGAAAGCACTATGCAAAATTTTCACAAAGTAAAACAGAAGTCAAGAAGATCAATACATGACTCATTTCAACTACTATGAGCCCACATACATAGAGTCATTGCTCAACTTGAAGTGTTTCTGCATTTTCAAACCTCCATCTTAAAAATTTTTGATAACCTTTGTATGATTCTTCAATCTGAAATTGTCATAAGTAATACTGAATTTAAAAAATCTAAATATTAATTTAAAATGTTACATTGGGCTATTAAGTTCAACTCTAGGCATGCAATAAATGCTTTTTGAAAGAATGAGTATGTTGCAGTCAATCAAAGAAGAAGCAGAACCATTCAAACTTGGGGTGACAAAACAGGGCAGCTGCCTCAGGAACTAAGCTATGGTTCCCGTTTCTCCCCCATCTCTGGCAATGGGTGATGATAACAAAAGGCAGCTAGTTGGGCAGAAGGCAGGAGCTCTGGAAGCTGGTATAAAAATAAGGAAAAGAAGAAAAATACATTCTCAGTCTTTCTCTATGATGGCCTCCCTCCCTCTTCCCCTTTCTCCTCCCCCCACTTCTCTGCACCCCTTCCCATCTCCCTCCATCTCATATACAGATAGCGGTGCATTCTCCTCATCCCTATCTGACTCTCCCCATCAGAGCAACTAAAGTGAAGGAGCTAGGGCCACCTTTCTCCCCAGTGTCTTTTAGACTGGTCTGAAGTTCATTTTAACCTACTGATAATGTTGATCATAGTAAACAGATTTGCCTTAGACTTTCTATATCCCCCAGTTCAATAGTTTTCCTTTTAAATTTTTTTATTGTATTTTCCCCATTAACATTTAGTCCCCTTATTCCCCTTGCCCCCCACAATCACCATGCTGTTGTTCATGTCCTTGAGTCCTTTTTCCTTTTTGCTCAGTCCCTCCAGTTTTCAATATGTTCTCGATGGAGTCCAAAAGTAGTGGGAGTTTTGGTAAAAATGCAGATTTTTATATCTTATCTCTAACTTACTAAATCAACACTTCTGGGGGTGGTTGCTAGACATCTGCATTTTAAACAAGCTTCCTAGGTGATTGTGACTTGCCCTTGAATCTGACGGCCACTGCTGTATGTGTGACACTGCTTTCAGATACTAACTTCTGTCATGTGCCCAACATAATTTATGGCCCTTATCATCAAGAAATGTACAATCTAGTAAGAGACACACTCACAAATAGAAAAGCATAGTAATTGCTTAGAGGTAGGAGGAATGTGATGTAAAGGAGAAGCTGATCCTTGCAGTAGTTCATTCATTCACCCATCCATTCATTCTGCAATCTATGTTCCAGTAACTGTTGGGTGCCTCGTGAATATTTGGTGACTACTTGGTCCTTCTACCTCTTCATATATAGACTCTACCCACTTTATCTATACCTAATATGTTTCACAAGGTGGTTTCTTCTATAAATAGTTTCATTTGTATCATTATTTGTTTGTCTTATTCTCCATAGCAGTACTGAATATTTTGAAATAATACAGAAAACACATATGACAATACAAGAGGCATGGCTCACATAGAAAAGAGCAAGAGGTATTGATGTTAAAATTGTAAAAGGATAAGTAATCAAAATCTCAATATATGTGGTATTAGAATAGTGTATTAGATGTTATAAATCAGGGGTTCTTAAGGTAGGGTCTGCAGAATCTTAGGGATGGATGGATCTAGGGTCTTTGAAATTAAATACAAAAATGTTTGCATAGGTACTTTTTTTTTTGATCTATGGCTTTTATTGGAATCTCTGGAAAACTTTAGAACCAATATTCTGGATGCCATCACCTCATGCCAGCAATAGCCAGGCAAGTAGAATAGATGTTTGAAATAGTGCTCAGGGAAAGAGGCTGTAGGTGGGGGTTCTGGTGAACAGAGAGTGCATGACTCATCTAAGGGGAGCAAGACTCAAGCACACTGATGCTCTCTGAGAATTCAGGCCCCCATGGCCAGGCATTCTGATTTTTTAAGTGAAGCCAAATATATGAATTTGTGTGTGTGTGTGTGTGTGTGTGTGTGTGTGTGTGTGTATGATATTCCCTGTATATTTTCACTGGATATAGGATCCTGGGTTGATAGTTCTTTTTTCTCAGCACTTGAAAAATATTGGGACATTTCTTTCTGGCTTCCACTGTTTCTGGTTAGAAGCACTTTGGAATTTGAAATGGTTTTCCCTCATATGTAATGTGTTATTTCTCTTTGGTTACTTTGAAGATATTTTTCTATTTTTTTAGTTTTTAGATCTTTGATTATGATGTGTCAAGGTATATATTTCTTTGAATTTATCTTGTTCAATTTTTTTCATTTTTTCTGTATGTTTATGTCTTTTGTCAAGTTTGGGAGTATTTTGGCCATTATTTCCCTAAATATTTTTTTAGCCTCAATCTCTTTCTCATTCCCTTCTGATATGCCAGTGGCACAAATGATAGATCTTTGGTTATTGCCCCATATATTCTTGAAGCTCTATACTTTTTAAAATTTGTTTTCTCTTCATTATTCAGATTGGGTAATTTCTATTGATCTATCTTTATGTTTACTGATTGTTTTCCTCTCCCGTTATCTCCATTCTGTTACTGAGCTCATCTTGGGAGTTTATCAATTTTAGTTACTGTATTTTTAATTCTAAAAATTTTATTTGACTTTTTAATATTTTCCGTTTCTTTGCTAGGACTTTTTATTTTTTTCCGTGTGTTTCAAGAGTGTTCATAATTTTTTGTGGGAATATATTTATGGCAACTGCTTTAAAATTCTTGTCAGATAAATCTAACATTTGCATCATCTCAGCGTTGGCATCTGTTAATTATCTTTCCTCATTTGAATTGAGAGTTTATTGGTTTTTGGTATGACACATAATTTTGGATTGCATTCTGAACTTAAGTGCAATATTATGTTAAGACATTCTGGTTGCTATTTAATCTTCTGTTTCACTAGCCAATAGACCTTTCTAGGTTCAGAAAGCATGACCTAGTCTACTTTTGTAAGCTGTAGTTCCAATGTCAATTTAATTTTCAAGCTTTTTTCTTATTATTCTGGTCTAGCCTACTGGTGTACTATTGAGGTCAGTTTGAAACCTGAGTGGTATTCCACACCATAGTTCAGTTTTCAAAGCTTTTGCTCTACTGATTCTAGTCATTTTCACACATGGAATGCTTCAGATATTTGCTTGTGATTTTATTTACAGATATAAAGAATCTCTTTTCCCCACTTCCTACTCTTCTTAATATAATCTCCTAATCTTCCCAATCTAGTTAGGAGTGGGCACAAAGTCTCTTTGCTGATATTGCCTTAGTGCAGGGCAGGGGTTGTGGACAGGGCTCCTTACACAGTCTTTACAGTACCTGATGGGGAAGGAGGAGGGATGCTGCCTTCGTTTACACTTGTGTACAGCAAGATGGGCTATTTGATGCATGGCTGGGTAGGGAGGAAGGACTTGACCTCTTCTGCAGTGATTGCAGGATGGGCTGGTTGACAGGATTCCACATGTAATACCCACAGCACCCAAGAGAGGGGGAGGGGGATGGACAATGCATCCTCTGCTCAGTCATTGCCTCGTGGGGATGTTTGACTTGGCTGTATTCCAGAGTCACTGCAATGTCTGGTGAGAAGAGTGAGAGGCACAGTTTTTTTGAGGTGTTTGCCTGGAGTAGGGGAGAAATAGTCACAGAATTCTATCCTGAGGGCTGTCTTCTTCCACGAGTTTTGGATAGCAAGTGCAGTTTCCTCCCCACTTCTTTTTATCTCCATGTTTTTTCAGGGTTATATGCTCCTATAGTGTCATGGCCAAGCTATATAGGAGATAAACCAAACCAAATCAGGGAACTCACTGCCACATTATTCACTCACTGAGTTCACAGGCCTCTAGCCAGTCTGCCATTTTCCTCTGCTTTTCATACTCTTCTGATAGTTGCTCTATCTGTATACTTTGCCTACAATGTTTGGTTGGAATTAGTCAGATGAGTATTGTGGAATGTGCTTACTCCATTTTGTCTAACAGTCTTGGTTTCTTTTTGGAGGCAGTGTATATTGAACTCTTAAAAGGAGTGAGTAGGATGGTTCTAACCTAACCATCTTCAAATTCTTGATGAACTTTTAATTAATCACCATTAAGTAGAAATGTCCTATACTCTCAAACACTTAGTGAAATAAACTTATAATAAATGTGATGTTATATGTGTTGTTAATTTAAGGATTTAATTTAAATACTCTCACTCTACTAACTTTGTTTCTCAAGTTTTTATTTATTTTTAATTTTTGTGACTTAATTTTTATTGTGTTTTTTTGTGTTACCATTTAGTCCCCTTTTACTCTCCTCCTCCTAGCAATCACTACATTCTTGTCCATGTCCATGGGTCCTTTTTCCTTTTTACTCAATCCCTCCATCTCCTAATATCCCCCCTCACTAGCTGTCATCTGCTCCCCATCTGTCTCTGTTTTGCCTGTTAGTTCAGTTTGTTCTTTGGATTCCACATATAAGTGAAATCCTGTGGTATTTGTCTTTCTCTGACTGGCTTATTTCATTTAGCATGATGTTCTCCAGGTCCATCCATACTGTTGTAGAGGGTAAAATTTTCTTCTTTTTTTACAGCTGACTAGTATTCCATTGTGTAAATGTCCCATAGTTGTTTTATCCACTCATCTATTGATGGACACTTGGGCTACTTCCATATTTTGGCAACTGTAAATAATACAGCAATGAACATAGGGGTGCTTATGTTCTTTTGAATTAGTGTTTTTGGGTTCCTTCAGATATATTCCCAGAAGTGGGATCTCTGGGTCAAAAGGCATATCCACTTTTAATTTTTTGATGTATCTCCATATTGCTTTCCACAGTGGCTGTACCAGTGTGCATTCCCACCAACAGTGCAAAAGGGTTCCCCTTTCTCCACATCCTCACCAGGACTTGTTGTTTGTTGATTTATTGATGATAGCCATTCTGGCAGGTGTGAGATGGTATTTCACTGTGGTTTTAATTTGCATTTCTCTAATTATTAGTGACATAGAACATTTTCTCATATATCTATTGGCCATCTGTATATTCTCTTTGGAGAAATATTTTTTGTTGTTGTTTTATGAGATAGGCCTGTAATGCTATGAATTTCCTTCTTAGAATTGCTCTCCCTGTGTCCCACAGATTTTGGATTGTTGTGTTCTCACTTTCATTCATTTCAAGGTATCTTTTGATTTCTTCTTTGATGTCATTGTTGACCCATTCACTGTTTAATAACATGTTATTTAGCTTCCATGTCTTTGAATGATTTTCAGTTTTCTTCTTGTGATTGATTTCTAGTTCTATAGCATTTTGGACAGAGAAGATGCTAGGTATGAGTTCAATCTTCTTAAATTTATTCAGACTTGTTTTGTGTTCTAACGTGTGGTCTATGCTAGAAAATGTTCCATGTGCACTTGAAAAGCATGTATATTCTGCTGCTTTGGAGTGAAATGCTCTGAAGATACCAATTAAATCTATTTGATCTGGTGTGTTGTTTAAGGTCACAGTCTCCTTGTTGATTTTCTGCCTGAAAGATCTATCCATTGAAGTCAGTGGGGTGTTAAAATCCCCAATTATGACTATTTCTGTTGATCTCTCCCATTATGTCCATCAAGATTTGTTTTACATATTTAGGTGCTCTTATGTTGGGTGCATAGATGTTTATGAGGCTTATATCCTCTTGTTGGATTATTCCCTTTATCATTATGTAGTGTCCTTCTTTGTCTTTTACTTTGCCTTGTTGTAAAGTCTTTTTTGTCAGATATAAGTACTGCTATCCCAGCTTGTTTTCATTTTCCTTTTGCATGAAATATCTTTTTCCAACCCTTTACTTTTAGCCTGCGTGTATCTTTTGACCTGAGATGAGTCTCTTGGAGGCAGCATATGTATGGACCTTGTTTTCTTATCCACTCAGGTACCTTCTGTCCTTTGGTCAGAGCATTTAAGCCATTTACATTTAAGGTGATTATTGATAGATACATATGTAGTGCCATTTCATTGTTAGACTGTTTTCCTATGTTTATTTTTCTTTTCTTCTCTTTCTTCTCAAAGCAAGCCCTTTAAATTTGTTGCAGTACTGGTCTGGTGTTAACAAACTCCTTTAGCTTTTTCTTTTTAGGAAAGCTCTTTATTTTCCTTTTGATTTTAAATGATAGCCTTGCTGGTTAAAGTAGCCTTGGTTGTAGGTCCTTCCTTTTCATTACCTTGACTATTTCACATCACCCCTTCTGGCCTGAAATGTTTCTGTTGAGAAATCAGATGACAGTCTAATTGGTGCTCCCTTGTATGTAACTACCTGCTTTTCTCTTGTGGCTTTTAGGTTTCTGTCCTTGTCTTTAAGCCTTGTCACTTTAATTATGATGTGTCTCTGTGTAGGCCTCTGGTTCCAAATTGTTCGGGAGTCCGAGCTTCCTGCACTTGTGTGTCTTTTTCCTTTCTTAGATTAGGGAAGTTTTTGCTCATTATTTCTTCAAATATGTTTTTGATCCCTTGCTCTCTTTCTTCTCCTTCTTGTATTCCCATGATGTGGATATTATTATGTTTCATGTTGTCTAAAATGTTTCTTAAGCTCTCCTCATTTTTTAAAATTCTTTTTTCCTTTTGCTGCCCTGCCTGGATGTTTTTTTTCTACCTTGTCTTCTAAAACACTGATTTGATTCTCTGCTTCATCTCACCTACTGTTTATTCCTTCTAGTTTATTATTTATTTCAGATATTGCATTCTTTATTTTTGACTGGTCCTTTTTTATAGTTTCTATGCCTTTTTTTCATGCTATTGATTGTCAATCATGCTGTTGATTGATTATAGAATAATCATTATTCTAAACTGTCTGATAAATTGCTTGCCTCCATTTCATCTAGTTCTTTTGGAGAATTCTTTTGTTCTTTCCTTTGGGGTCTGTTTCTTTGTCTCCTTATTTTTGCTGCTTCTTTGTATTTTCCACCTTAGCTATTACACTAATCACCATCAAACCAATTGGTGGTTAATCTAATTGAACTGTGATCAGCAGTAGGGCTTAAGCACCACAGAGTAATTCCTGTGGGTGGGGCTATTGCTTCCCCTTAGGCTGATGCCATTTGGAGAGGAGTCCTTTGCTTGAGAGTAATGTCTTCTGCAGT
This sequence comes from Tonatia bakeri, assembly GCA_004024845.1. Classification (NCBI taxonomy): domain Eukaryota; kingdom Metazoa; phylum Chordata; class Mammalia; order Chiroptera; family Phyllostomidae; genus Tonatia; species Tonatia bakeri. The sequence goes on from PVIA01004999.1 coordinate 8,142, forward strand.
ATGGGGAATGACCCAGCACAGGAATCCTGACAGCTGTTCCTTCAGTTCCTAGAGCCACCAACCCCAGACTTTCCTCTGCCAGGGCCCAGGGTAAGTGGCTTCAAATGAGTTTTCTTGTATTGGCCTTTTAAGAGGCTCTCTGGGCCTCCAGCTGTTTCTCCCTGGCATATGGAAAACCCCTGATGCCTTTGACAGCTGGATGTTATCTGGTTTCCATTCTGGCTTTGGTACTGTAGCCTGGGGAGTCTAACTTGGGGTTTAGATCCTACACTTCTCAGGGGGTACCCTCTGGCCACTGAAATATTCCTATGGAACTTCAGCTACTACCTGTGGGAACCCAACTAGCCCTCTCAGTGAGTTGGTGTTGGCTCTTCAGTTGACTTTTCTGGATGATTTCTCTCTGATTTAGTTGTAATTCCAGATTGGTCCTGGGAGAAGGTTAGTGTAGCTTCCACTTACTCTGCCATCTTGAATCCTCTATTTTTAATTTAAAAAAAATTAGTTAGAGGAAAGGAGAAAGAGTAGGAGAGAAACATAGATGTGAAAGAGGAGCAACTGACTTTCCTATGTACTCAAATTGGGGACAAAAACCTACAACCTAGTCATGTATCCTTACCAGGAATGAAACCAGAAACCTTCTGGTTTGTAGGATGATGGCCAACAAACTGAGCCACACTAGGCAGGGCTGTTTCTCAGGTTTTTAAATGTAATATTTTGGACACACAGAAGTGACATAGAAAGAGCAACCTTTTTTTTTTTTTTTTTTTAAGGATTTACCTTTTTCCCCTTTGAGAGACTATCTGCTGTGCCTTACCCTTCCTATGCAAGGGGTGGCCAGGGGCCTTGAGCTTGGCCAGTTGCAAGTTGACTCCTAGGATTCAAGTCATGTGCAGAGGAAAAAAAATGACTAACCTAAGATGAATTCATTCATTCTGGCAGCCACAGAACCCCATAGATACCTTTAGTTTTAGCTTAGATTTTTCCCCAAAGCAGAGCCTAGCACAAAGGCTTATGGACAGGAAGTGTGTTTTGGTAAGTGATTTCAAGCAACAGTCATGGAGGGTAAAACAGAAAGTGGGGGAGCCCAGTCAGAATTGCATCATCAAGGGGGTCACTGCTCCAGGCAGTGATGTCATCTGCTGGGGACCACATGCAAGACCACATACCAAGCAGCTCGAAATGATCCAGCTGGGGGATGGAAGAGGGTCATGTTTTTCCAGCAGCTTGTGTCCCACTGGTTGCCACAGGAGTTGCTACCTCCTTTCCATCTCCATAATTTTGTGCATGTGCCACATGGCTGACAGGGCTTCCACCAACATCCTATGTGGCAGAGAAGCCTGATTAAAAAAAAAAAGGCTGTCACTTCATATGTGTGCAGTTGCTTTCTGTAGCAATAGCTGGGAAAAAGTCAACCCAAGAGGATGTGAGGTAGGACCAACATGTCTCCAATACACATTTCCATCAGTTGCCCTTTTCAAAGTCCCAAAGCCTTGGTGTCCTTCCTCATCTTAATCCAGTAAGCAATTCCCAAGTCAATTTATAATAAATTCCCTCTCTATTTTTGCATATGTTAGCCAGAATAATTTTTTGTATATTGCAACCAAAGAACCCTAACTGACACTTCCATTAATCTGCTGTCTTTCACTGGGAGATAGTTTCATCTGTGGTAAAAGACTATCTCCTTAGTTGAATCTTGGTGTGTCTATCAAAATGCTTAGCCTATGCTTCAAGGACCAGATGGATGCTGTTAAAACAGAATCTTCTGGCCCCAGAGGCTGAAGTTTCCCAGTTATTGTCTGATCCTTCACATTTAGACCTAACTTTTTACATAGTATTTAATGACATGCAGTGCTTTGGTTTTGAATAGATGTAAACAGGCAGCAAATTGAAAATACAAGTTAAAGAAATACAGGTGGATGTTATCACATAAATAGCATTTGGTTTTCTGCAATTACAATTGTGACACTCCTGAATGATCTCCGATCCCACTGTATTATAATGTGACAGATGTATATTGCTGTGATTTCTCTAGTGATGCTTGCTGTTGCTTCCTTGTCATCTTTAATAACAAAGCAACTGGGCAGATTAAATGAAAATGATTTATTCTCTGTGAATGCCATAGTCAAAGCGTGCTGTCATAGTAACAGGTTAAAGCTTTTCCAGTAGGAGGTTATTATGCACAATAGGGTGATACAGCTAGTAACCTCCTTATATCCCATTGTATAAATGGGATAGTGTATTTGTTTCTACATGGGAATTGATGTAGAGGCCTTTTGTAATTACTAGCATCAAAAAAATTTAAATGCTAATTACATTGAAGTGCAACATATTTAAAAATGCCCATATTGTCAGTATACTTAAAATTCCACAAGTATTAATAAACATTCCAGCAAAACCAGCACCCATATCAAGATAGCAGCCACTGTCCATGCCATGGAAGCTGCCTCATATCTCTCTCAAGTCATAGTTCCATACCTTGGGTAATCACTATGTTCACTTTTACCACTACAGATGGATTTTCCCTGGTTTATTAATTTTTGTGTATCCTATTTAAATTTGTTATTTGCATTGTGAAGTAAGTCTTAAATGGTGCAGTTTAGTGAGTTTTGAGAAATGCATGCACCCATATAACCAATAACTCTATCAAATACACAACATACCTTCCTATTATCCCAGATTTCCTTGTGTCCTACTTCAGCCAGTTGCCCTTCTGCAGGCAACCACTTTTCTGATATCTTTCGCTATAGATTAGTTTTGCTTGTTTTTTCAATGCACATAAATGAAATTGACAGTACATATTCATATCTGGTTTCTATTTGCTCATCATAAAGTTTTAGAGGTTAATCTATGTTGTTGCATGTATAATGAATTTGGTTTTTCTATTGATGAGTCCACAATATAAATACACTATAAAATTTGTTTATCCAGTCTTTTCTTGTGGAGCATTGGAGTAGTTTCCAGTTTCTGCCGATAGTGAATATGCTTCTCTGAACATTCTTGGACAAGTCCTTTTACAGCAACAAGTTTTCATTTCTCTTTGGATGGGATTTCTGAATCATAGGTGGGTGTATGTATAGCTGTGTAAGAAATTTCCAAACCATTTTCCAAAATGGTGTATCAGGTTACACTCCTATTGACAATGTGTGAAAGATTTTATTACTTTAAGTTCTGACCAATATTTGGTGTTGTCAGTCTTTGAAAGTTTTGTCACTCCTGTCAATGTGTTGTGCTGTCTCATCGTGGTTTTGATGTGCAATCTTCTAATGATTTCTTATTGTTGATGAACTCTAGTTTATCAATATTTGCCTTTAGGTTAGTGTTTTTATTTTCTGTGTCCCATCTAAGAAATCTTAGCTTATCTGAGGGCCACAAAAATATTCTCTTTTTTTTTAAGGAGACTTATAGTTTTGGCTTTTATAGTTATGCTTTTATTCTTTATCACATTAATTTTTGCTTATGATTTCAGGAGGGTTAAGAAAAACCTCCAGTTGTTTCAATTCTATATGTTGAAAATACTGTCTTCTAATCTGTTGAACTATTTGTCCATTATTAAACCAATAGCACTAGTTTTTGATTTCTGTAGCTTTATAATAAACCTTGAAATTAGAAGGAATAATAAGTTGTTCAAATTTTTACCCTTTTTTGAGGATTGTTTTAACCCCTACCTTTTCGTTTAAATGTATATTTTATTTTCATTTGTTTATTTTTCTTTAGATTTTGTTTATTTTTAGAGAAAGGGGATGGGAGGGAGAGAAGCATCTGTGTGTGAGAGATACATCAATTGGCCTCCCTGGCCTGCAACCCATGCATGTGCCCTGAGCAAGATTGGACCAGCGGCCTTCAGGTTTGCAGGCTGGTGCTCAGTCTACTGAACCACACCAGGCAAGGTTAAATGTATATTTTAAAATCAGCATGCCAGATTCCATAAAAAGTCTACTGAGATATTGTTGAGTTTGCATTTAGAGAGAATGGACAATTTAACTACATTAAGTCTTTAGTTGCATAGACATGGTCTACATTTAGGTATGCATTTAGGCATTGTTGAATGTCTGTTAACAATATTTTGTAGTTTGTAATATAGAAATCTTGTACATTTTTTGTTGAAGTTACCCTTAAGTATTTAATGTTTATTGAGACTGTTGGAAATGACATAAAAATTTGAAAAAATATTTTCAATTTGTTTATTACTAGTATATAGACATATGATGCAATATTGGCCTTGAATTCCATGATCTTGTTATATACAATATATGCTTCTACTAGATTTTCATGGGATTTTCTGTATCATCAGTAATGTTGAATATGAATAGGTTTTACCCTTTCTTTTTTAATCTTTATAACTTCAGTTTAGGTTTCTTGCTTTAAATGTCGGCCAGCACCTCCAGTCCAGTCAATGCTGTGCAGACTTGTTAAAATCAACATCCTCACATATTTATAATATTAAGAGGGAAAGAATTTCCTGTTTCACCGTTAAGTGTAATGGTAGCTGTAGATACTTTTAATAGATGCTTTTTATCAGATTATAGTAGTTCCCTTTTGTTTTTAGTTTGATAAAAGGTTTTTGTTTTATTATGAATGGATGCTGAATTTTGCCAAAACAGTTTTTGCATATATTGAAGTGCTCGTGTGATTTCCTTTTATTCAGTTAATACGGTGAGTGACTTTGACTTTTACAGATATTAAAACATTTTTGCATCTCTGGGATAACACTCACTTGGTAATGTTTTATTATTTTTTTTGTATATTTACAGATAGGATTTGCTAATACTTTGTTTAGGATTTTTGCAGCTGTGGTCATGAGTGATCTTGATCTGTAGTTATTTTTCTTGCAATATCTTTTTAGATTTTGTGTCAGAGTTATTTGAAACTTCCAAAAAGTTAGAAAGTGTTGTGTCCTCCTATAAATTTTATATTTTTATTATTTTTTGATCTTCACCCAAGCATATCTTTATTGATTTTAGAGTGAGGGTAAAGGAGGGAGAGAGAGAGAGAATCATCCATGTGACAGACACACATCTATCAGTTGCCTCCATGTGCCTCGACCAGGGACCACGCCAGCAGCCTGGGCATGTGCCCTGACCAGGAATCAAACCTGCAACCCTTCAGTTTATAGGATGGCACTCCAACCAGCTGAGCCACATGAGCTAGGGCTTATGTTACATATTTTTAAAGTGTCTGATTGTAGATATAAATGCCGCCCTGTACATTGTGCTTATTCAGAGAAAGTGAAATGAAACACCATCTCTGAAGACTTCTCAGATATAAAGGATGATTGGAAATCTTGAGGGTTATGCCATCATTGAAATAAACATTAAAAAATATTATCAAGCAGACTTTTTTGTTGCAGAGTTTCTTTATCTTATAAATTGAGGCAGAAATTTTAGAGTTCTGATGTCTACTAGTTAACTGACCTACCCAAACAGGAGGTGTTAATTCCATGGTCAGTGTTTCCTGGGTGCTACAATGTTCCAGATCCTGTGCTAGAAGTTGAGGGTGTCATTGCAAACAAAATGACTCTAGCAGGGGAGGCAAGCATTAGTTAGATAATCCTATACAAATGTAATTTCAAACTACTAGGTCTGTCTGGAAAAAGTCTAGCCATTGTTACTATAAGGAGAAAAGTTTGTGTGTTATCGATATAACCTGGCAGCCAAGGAGAGTGGATTGGAATGTGCATGCATGAACAATGATGACTTCATGGTACTAGTCAGTGAGGATGGTAGAGGCTGCTGCTGACTAAGTATGTGTACTGTGTGGCTGTTGCATTCCAAGTGACTGAGCAATGAATCTGCGTCAACTTTTGCAGTTAAACTTGAATATTCCTCTGCAGAAACTATTCAGATGATTCAAAAATCTGCAGCTACGGAAAACTCATGATTGGCAGATTCATCACGACAATCTGCCTACTCATGCATCAGGTCTTGTGCAGAGTTTTTTGGTGAAATATCAAATCACCCAGGTGACTCAGCCCCCTACAGCCCAGATTTGGTGCCCTGTGACTTTTGGCTTTTTCCAAAACTAAAATCACCCTTGAAAGGGAACAGATTTCAGACCATTGATGAGATTCAGGAAAATAGGATGGAGCAGCTGATGGGGATGGGGGGAACTGTGTGAGGCTCCAAGGTGCTTACTTTGAAGGGGACTGAGACAACATTGTTCTGTGTGCAATGTTTCTTGTATCTTGTATCTTCTTCAGTAAATTTCTCATAGTACATGGATGTACACTTTCTGGACGAACCTCGCCGTATAAGAAATGCTATGAAAGGAAATTAAAAGAGCTCGCGAGCAATAAGAAAGCTCTGCTCTGAAGAAGTTTAGAAATTTGTAAAAATAATTTTGTGATATTTCTTTATTCTTTATTCATTCATTCACTTGGGAAAGCTTTATTAAATTCTACCTGTTATATTCCATACACTGTGCTAGCAGTTGGGGAAAACTTTGTAAACAAGATACTTATGGTGTCCTCATGGAATTTGTGATTTAGCTATTTGAGTGACCAGATGTTTTAAAGAAACTAAATGAAACATTGCCATTTCCCTGGCAAAGTCTCAAATAAGGGGAAAAAAAGAAAATGAGACAAATTACCTGATGATTAAGTTAAATTACACAGGTATGATTAGTGATGCCAATTACACACTGACCGCTGAGATGACACATGAACAAACGTGCCGTTCATCGTCAGCATCTGCAGGGAGAGATGGGAGACTCCATTGACATCATTGAGTGATGACCTTGACTGATGGAAAAAAGGAAGAAGAAGACACAGAGGAGAATGTCAGCAGAATCTCCTGACAGTATTAGGACTTTTTAGCAGACAGGAGACTCTGACTAGGAAACTTATTCTTTTACCATCCATTTCTAAAATCAGTTCTGTTTGTGTAAATGTCCACAGAACATGTAATTTCTTACTCTGTTTCTAGTAAATAGAACTTATAGATAGATTTTAAAATAAGAGGTATCAAATTTAATAATATATTTCATAAGTGATCATTTAACATTCCTTATATTAAGGTTTAATTATTGTCTCTTCTGTATGTGTCCATTGCATACCTTGTAAATGTTTCCAGTAATCACAAGAAATTGTAATGAATGCACAATAATGGTCTTATTAATTTTAAATTAAATGTACTTGTTCACTTTTGAAAATAAAGTTGAAGTGCCACCATAAATAATGCAGGAAAGCAAATTCATTTTTATAAAAGAGCAGCTATTACTTTGGGTGTTCATAACTGTGAATACTCTTGTTTTCCTCAAGAAATAAAAATACCTAATAGTGTTTTTTTATTGGTGTGACATGCACATATAGTGATTTTTGGATATATTTTATACAGATTATTTAATTTAATTTTTATGAATAGTAAGACAGGCCTGGTATTATGTTTAATTTAAAGATGTGGAAAGAGGTTTAGAGAGGTTAAGTAAAAAGCTTAAAATCACATCTTCTAAGGGTTGATAGCAGGATTTGAATCTGAGTATCTGAAATCCCCAGAACTTAACCACCATTTTTGCAGAGCAACATCGTTGCCTTTGTGTTTTATTTCTAATTAAATTATAGTTAATTAGGTGTTTCAGCCAAGTTGAAAACTTCCTTGGTCAATATGTTATTGAAAAAACTTTGCTTTTCTTGGTAAATACATTACAATGGAAGGTGAACACCTTCATATTAAAGGGAGGAAACCATGGTTTGCGGGGCAGGTCACACGGGCCCACCAGAGGGGTTGTTAGTGTGAACCAGTATGGAGCTGAGTGTAACCACGATCAACGAGGTCCAAAATCCAAGATAGGGAAGTACTTCCCTGAGGTCTTGTTCCACCTGCCCCAAGTAATCATAACACTTATTGATTATTTGGGTATTGATGGAAAGTTAACACTTCAGAGCTATTTAAAACCTCTTTCTACCTTTATATTTAGTCAGATGGAAGGCCATAGGTAAATGTCCTATCCCCCCCAAAAAACCCACAAAAACCCAAACCTCCCCCACCCCTGTCCCCAAGCAACCAAGAACCAAAAAACTCTTAATTCTATGGAATTAATACACTTTCATATAGTCATATATTTCATTTTCATTTATACTTTATGGCATATTTTAGAAGAGTATTATCCAAGACAACCAATACTGACACAAAATAATGTATCCCTTCAGTTTTATTTCACTTTCACTTATTCCTTCTTTGACGGTCTTCCTAACTTTATATAAATATGACTTTCTGACCTATATTATTTCCCTTCTCCAAAGAAATTCTTTAACATTTCTTACAAGACAGGTTTACTGGTCACAAATTTCCTCAATCTTTGTTTGTCTTTATCTCGCCTTCACTTTTGAAGGATCATTTTGCAAGGCCCTGAATTCAAGGTTGGTGTTTTTTTTCTCTGAACATTTAAAATATTTCACTCCACTCTTCTGCTTGTATAATTTCTGAACAGAGGTGAGATGTAACTCTTTTCTTTGTTCCTTTGTAGCAGCGATTTTCAACTGATGTGCCATGGTTGCGGGGTGGGGGACGGGGAGGGGGACGGGGAGGGGGCAGCTAGAATCACAGAGTGTGAGTGCTTGGTGCTTAATTCTTAGGGCCAATTCCTTTTTCCTTTTGTAACCTCATTTTGTCTCTAAAATATTTTAAAACTTAATTCCTATTTTTCTATGCCTTTAGGGAAAGGTGTATCAAAAGAGAATCTTCTAGTATTGAGTTCCTTTGTTCACAATGCTCTTATTCAAATTTTGTAATAATGATTGATGGTCAGTGACCTTTAAAGTAATTTCCACGTAGAAGATTTGTTTCCCCTCTTGAAAGCCTGTTCCACTGCATGGAATTATTCTTTCTGGGAAATGCTTCTGTCAACCAAAAAACTCCCCCAACACCAAAAATAAGAACCAAAAAACTCTACCTTTCTTTCATTAAATAGTATCCTGTTATTCCCTTTCATCTCTCTCTTTTTTCAATGTAGGTGGTTAACAGCTGACTATTGACTTACTCATAGTGGGGCCTTCCATTATTACAGATGAGTTGCATATTAGTTCCTCTCTTCTAAGATTAAAAGATAAATAAATATAGATAAATCTAACTCTAAAAGAAAAACTGTAACCTAACTGGTTTACAGTATGGTATGATTTTCTTCTCTGGGTTGATGATGTTACCTAATGTTAAGATTGAATTTTGAAGATGCTTTGATATACTCATACCATGTGTCATGTTCCAGAAGACTTGGAAGGCGTTGGAGAAGCTCCTTTAGGTCTCTGGTTTGTGTGCACGGAAACACAGTCCTCCTCCTCGAAGTGACATAGGTGGAAGAATTCAACCCAGAACCAAAGTCTGCTCTCTTCTGCCTGAGTGTCATTTTCATTAATTCCTCAGATTCTCTTCTATTGTATATCTTTCTTTTATGTCCAATACATAGACTCCAAAATTCAACCAACTTCAACATACATTAGTTAAGCATTGAGTAAGCAATGCTGTCGACCAGACACTAAGTTACAAATATAAATAAACCTTGTAGATACCATTGTAGTAAGAGAGCAGACCTAGCACTACAAACTAATGGGAGCCTTGGGAGAAGTATTAAGTGTTAGGGTATTTTAACTTTGATATTGGCAACCTTATTGATTACTAATGCTGATTAATGTTGGTTTAGTTGCCGTGGCTAGCTAGGTATGTATTTCTTTTCCACTTTACCTCTTTGCCCGTGTGTTTTTGGAATATCATCACAGTGGACAAATTTTCTAGGTAGGAAAGTGTTGTTTATTAGCCAAAATATAATTATAAATAAACTATTATGGGGGAAAGCTACAGGGAGGAGGTATTATTTGAATAAGTTTTTGAAGGATGAGTACTGTTTTGACAGCGAGGGATGAAGGTAGGGTACGGAAGATGTTCCACGGTCAAGGAACAGCATGAGCTTTACAAGATCCAAAGGGTGTTGCAGAAGGTAAAATTATTTTGGATGACAGGAGACGATTATGGCAGTGAGAGCCAAAATAGTAGGATCACCTTTCCCTTAAAATGTGAACCCAGAATATGTCAATTTTGAATGAATTTCAGAATAAATGTTGCCAAGAATTCAACTTGAGGAAATCAGTTAATCATGGAGAGCTTGTAGGGAACATGAGGAAGAGTGGAAATTTTAAGAAAAAAAATAGAAAACTTGGAAAAGATGTTGAAGACAAGAACCTGCTCAGAAATATAAGTAGGACACACTTTCTGTACATTTGATGTTCTGTGATCGCCCATGTGTCTGCCTCTGTGGGGGAATGGGTAAGTCCTAGGACAAAGCATTACCTTATTCACTCTTTCAAGAACTGCTATAGATCTTAAAATGTTTTCTAATAAGCAGTGAATTTCAGAACCTAAACAACACTTCTATTTTTCAGAGTGGAGAATATCACTTCCATAGTAGAATGAGATCATTTTCCCTCTTTTTAGCATTTTCAGCTGAGAGTCTAGAGAAAAAGCACTGTTGCATTCCAGAGAGCAGTGTATCACGGAGTGGTTGATGTTGATTAGCGGACGCTGCATTGAAACTAACCCAGAAAACTGTCCCTCTCCTAGAGAGATACTTGTGAAAATGAGTGGTTATTGGGCTCCATTTAGTATCTGAACTATGTTCTTCAAGAAGCTATTTCAATTGGCGGAAAGAAATTTGTTTAAATCTGGATCCACTAACAATCACTGTATTAAGAACACAGCTACACAGTCTTGCCTTTTATTTCTCTAGGGCTCAGGCTTTACTTGTGGTTAGTCATGTGCAAACAGAATGAAAACCTCCACTGTCAGTTTATGTTGATTCCCATCTGCCAGGAATGCTAACCTATGATCTGTTCTCCATCGGGTATTTTTGTTGTGTGCTTGTTGCTATTTCCCACAAAGTCTGCAATCACTTATTCTGTGCATCTCACTCAGTACTTGAAGAGAGACAACACTTGAACACATAATGGCCAGATGATCTCAGGATGCAAGAATCCTTTAGATGTTTGCTGAGCACTATTGAAAGATGCTTCAGTTTGACAAAAGCAGGAAATGTTAATTTTCAGCTCTTTTATAAATAGAGGGATGATCTGTAAAGGGAAACTGTTGTCACAGCAAATATACACTTGAGTGATTCAAACCTAATTAGTGGTTATATGACTCACTTTGAATATATTTACTGTAACAACTGGTAAACTGCTTTTCAAATTCAGCTGTTGAATAGTCTATTTTTTAAAAAACAAAACAACTTTGAAAATTTCTTTTTCCTTTTTTCTTACTGAAACCAACAGGTTTCTACCTTCATCCTTGATATATTTGCTGTATATCACCAATCATTCACTCCTTCATCTTCTTTCTGTGCCTACCTTACCCTTCCCTGAAAAATTTCCAACATATACAGTGAGGCAAAAGTAGGTTTACAGTTGTGAGTACATGAAACATAGTTTATTCTTCTTCTTATTATTTTTAAGATTTTATTTATTTATTTTTAGAGAGGGAAGGGAGGGATAGAGAGAGAGAGAGAGATATCAATGTGCGGTTGCTGGGGGCCATGGCCTGCAACCTAGGCATGTGCCCTGACTGGGAATCGAACCTGCGATGCCTGGTTCGCAGCCCGCGCTCAATCCACTGAGCTACACCAGCCAGGGCTTATTCTTATATTATTATTGATTAATTATTGTATTATTTTCATATGAACAACTGTAAAACTTTTGTCCCACCTGCATCTATATGAAGGAAACATATTACCATTATCCACTTGTCCTCAGCAACAGAAGCATGGGATTATCATTTGGTAAAAGTGTATAGTAACTAAAGTTATTTAATTATAAAAAATAAAGTCACATTTCTCAAAATGCTCCAATGAAGCTGTTCAGAGCAATTGACATACAATAATTCTTTTCTATGCCTTCTTGTTTTGTTAAATACTTGATTAGGTATGACCAAGAAAAGAAAAACTCAAGCAGAACAGTAATTTAGTGACTTTAACTGCAAGCAATAGGGTTCGTTTAAGAAATCCTTATATAAAGCAGACATAATTTACTTCTTAGATATGCCACATTTTTATCTTGGCGGAATCATTCTGAAAATCAAATAATCTAAAATTCAGATAATGTGTACTTTAAACCAGCAGTAATGGGAAGAACATTCTGCCCCCTACTTCATATGTTTTCAAAAATTATCATAAAAATAAGAAGTTTGTGATTGATATTTTAGGAAATGTAGATGCATATAAGGAAAAAGAAACAAAGTATTTCCATTACTAATAATGTGTAGAAGCACTTCATTTCTCAAGTGTTTCCCAGTGTCTGAATGTGAAATTGTGTATCGGTTTGATATGATTTTAAATGCACTTGTTTGTGACCCAGGTGAAATTGTTTTGACCTATTTGTTGATGACAAAGACCAAAAATAGTTCTTTTGGTTATAGAGTTGTATACTTGAACCAATGGTTTTACTAACCAATGTCACCCCAATAAATTCAATAAAAAAGAGGAAAAAATAGTTGTTTGATGTAAGAATGAAGTAAGTTGTGTGGGGGCATCATCATCTCACGGCTCTTGTAAATTGATGCATGCTCTGGCCCAGCTGATGGGAGCGCTGCTGGGGCTTATCTATAAGCAATGTGAAGAAGGAGCTCTGCCAAGGGGCACTCACATGGTCCGGTTCTGAGGGGATTCTAGAGATTTTAGTCTGGGTAAGGTAGCACTTTGCTTGCCAGATATCTCCCCAAAGACATTGGGGCATTAGCTCCTGCTGTGGGAAAGGCTACACTCTTATGGGCGGTAGGGAAACTGAGTGTGGTTCTGTGAAGAGAATTTCATTTTGTTTGCTTGCTCATTTTTGTTTTTCCGCACTGGCAGTTGGAAGTCAGCTTGTGCTTGGTTAGGCCATCTCTCCGGAGTGCCTGCTTGTATAAAAAGGGGCACCTTCACTCCACTGTGACTTTATTCATCTCCCCTCCCTGGAACAATAGAGTAATCAATCTATCATTTCTTTGGAGTATGTTATGTCTTCATTGTCTTATTAAGAGACTTATTGTGTATGCTATTCGTTTGTGAAATTCCTGTGTTAAATAAATTGCTGGCAAAGGCAAACTCAGTCTCTGAGCATAATTTGCCACCTGAAAACAAAACAGGCATTAAAAAAATATGGAACGATATTGTATACACACTTTTGTAGCTTCTTTGAGATCAGTTCTTTTTTAAATGCCTGCTTGAATGTCTACATGTCTCACTGAGCTCTTTGAAAACCTGATTCTTTCTCCGGAGATAGACTTGGATTCATAAAGAATGCAGCTGTGTCATAGATATGCCAATCTACATTTTCCTAGAAATGGGAGATGCTTCTTGCAAATAAATTTTGCCTACTGATTTGAGAAAGTTAAGATATTTGAAATGAACAAGTATTAAACATAAACTTTAAAACGTATTTTAGGAGGCATAGTTGAAGGAAGGAAAGTTTCCGAAAGTGTATTAGGTAGTGAGGACAGAGTCCTTGAGAGACCGTTCAAAGCCACCTTCATCAAGGTAGTGATGAGACAGAGTTAGCTGGGCTGGGGGCACTTCACCTTTGTTCTATATAGAGAACAGAATTGTTGCTTTAGCAGGTGATCATGTTTAGGAACCCACTGTGTTAGTGGGTTCTCTGAGTTGGGTTTAAGTACAATGTACGTAAGGGTAAGCTCTTGATTTTGGAATCCATGTAGGACAGCTAGTCTTATACGAACAAGCAAATGAAACAAACAAAAATAAAACCCATGCTGGCTGCAAACAATTCTGCCCTGATGAGGTCAGCCATATCATTTTGTTTTCTTTTTGAATTGTAGCTAAAGAAATGAAAAAGGATCACATTGACAGCAAAGAGAAAATTACTTAACATAGTGGGGAGATAATGTGCTGTGAGGTCAGATTTTTAAATAGTGTGGTTGGTTGGAATCTTTTAAAAATTTTTCATGAGGCTGAATGATTTTACTACCACTAATAACCCTTGTGGCTCTAAAAGCTAAAATAATATGGGCAATCAAAATTTATGCTTTAGGATGGAAGATGATTATCTGCAGATGAGAGGAAGAAAACTCCTCTTTTGCCAATACTCTCTGCCCACTACACTGCGGGTGAATAGCTGCCTGGAGCTTTTGTCTAACTCTCTGTGGTGGAGGTGGGGCGTCTCTTTGAAAGACCACATTTTGGTTGCTGTGGGCAATAAACTAGGCGAGTGACTGAGTAATCTGAGACTCTTGACTCAGACACAAAGGACCACTTGGGAGATACCACAAAGGAGGGGAAGGCTGATCTCAAGATGTTTGTCTTCCTGTTTTTGAGGGGTCCAGTCCTTAAACCAAGTTTTTTTTTTTCAGAAGTTTATTTAAAATTAAAAGAGGTCTTCACGATGGAAATTGTATTTGTTCCAATATATAAGGGTCCTCCCATTTTTGAGAGTCCTCCATTCCCATGTTCATCAGGATGGCTGGTTTGGGGTGTTTTAAATGAGCTGGGAAGAATAGGATTAAAACTTTGCTTGTTTTAATCTGGATTTGTAGAAGAAAGGACTTTTTGTTATCATGCAAATGTGAATGGATTCTGGATTTCTGTCTCAATAGTGAAAGGAAAATTATTCAGAGCAGAGGTAAGAGATTAAAAAGTATATGAATTTCCTCCATAACATTAGGTGGAAGAAATACAAATTATTTTATTTTTCTAAAGTGATAAAACCATACTCAGAGCCCCTACACATGAGGGTGGCAGGGAACCTGAACTCATAATTATTCCCCTCCTTCCGAAATGAACCATATCTCAGTGGTCCTACACAGTTTAAAAAATGATCTCTAGAAAAAACAATCTGTGCATGTAGCATTCTATCAACATACTTATTATAAAACATACCAAAATAGAAATGCAAAGACATACAATAAATATTTTAAGATAAATATGAATGGACTAAACCTTTGTCGTTATTATTATTTATATTATTAGTGATCAAACCTTGATTGAGTGTGCTTCATAGTTTTGAAAATCTTGGTTGTATCAGTGATTCAAACATTGGGTTGTAAGTGAAGTTATTTTTATACTTGGTTTTCATGAAAACAAAACTAAAAAGATACCTAATAAAGACAAGTAGTTTCGCCCTGACTGATGTGGCTCAGTTGGTTGGAGCATTGTCCTGTAGACCAAAATGTTCGGTTGCCAGTCAGGATTCGGCATGTGCTCAGCACACTACCTAGGCATTCCATAATCAGTGACTTTTATTCAACTCATTTCTCCTACCCTCCTTTTCTGTGCAGATCAGATCCCTTCTGGGTATTTCGGAGGGACAAGGAGAGTGTATAGAATGAATGTTTGTGTTTTCCCCAAATTTATATGTTGAAGTCCTAATTCCCAGTGCAATGGTATGTGGAGGTGGGGCCTCTCGGAGGTGATCAGGGTCAGACTGAGTCAGAAGGATGGGGTCCTCACAAGGGAATTATTACCCTTATAAGAAGAGAAAGAGACACAAGATATCTCTTCTCCTTTCCTGCCATGTGAGGATACAGCAAGAAGTTGGCAAATGGTCCACAAACCAGGAAGAGGGATTTCATATGTGATGAACACAATATACTTATTTTAAATAATTGGGGCATGAGACTTACATATCTGAATCTGAATCCCAGCCCTTACTCTTACTAATTCTGTGTTATCTTGGAGAAGTTTTTTAACCTCTTGGAGCATATTTCCTCATCTATAAAGTGGGGTTAAGTGATACCTTATAGAATTATTGTAAAAATTGAATAAGATAATTCACATAAAGTAAGTTCTTCATAAAAATAATAGTATTATCAGAGGTTGATGGTATTACTCAAGGGATTTACGTGATGTGAAAAAGACATTCTTCCTGCTCTTAAGGATTTTATGACCAGAAAGAGCTATCTCTCAGCTTGAGGAATGATGCTAAAAAATGTAAGAGTGTCATACCGGGGGCTACATTGTCTGTACTTAATGGTAAAATACACATGTGCTCCCAAGTTCTTTATCACTCTCTCCTGAGTTCTCCTATACCTTATTTGCATTTGGCATACTTTTCTGATATAAAATCTTTCTTGTACATTGCTTTTTTTCCATTTGACAATCTTATATTTGCTATGTCAATTTGGGAATGAAACTTTATCCTTGAGATTACTATACCCTATTCATTTCATTAATGAAAATGAGAAATTAAAATACTAAGATAAATAATTATTTCAAGGTTATATCAATAAAGTTATTTGCAATCCTTATTATATTCAAAGATAAATGAATATAAAAAGAGAAAAATGAGAATATATTGGTTTTATTTTTACTTAAAATTTTAGATCTTGGTTATAAAATACATTAGTTATATTATTGATAACATGTAATATTTTCTGCTAATGATGTCAAATTACTGCTGGATTTATAATTCAAAACATTTTAATGTAACTCTTCATGTACACTTTTTTAAAAAGTGGGAATGTTTGTTCAGCTTGTTCTATCTGAGGGTATTTTAATTTCTTATAAATGTATAGAGACCCCTCAGGAATAGACTCTGAATTCAGCAGCGTCAACTCAAATTTCAGATCCATGAAAGAGTTATATTAGCAATTATAAGATGTACTCTTTATGTTTGTCACACAAATATGAATGTATAATTGGAAACAAACTTCTTTTTTTCTTTTTGGAGGAGGAAGGAACAACAAGTCTAGGATTCTACTGAGAATAACAAAGAAAAGATATTGGACTATTCTACATAATACTATACTTATTGTTCCTCCATTGATTATCTTGTATTGTATCATAAAAATCTTTAAAAAATACTTTAAAATTATATTTGTTTCTTAACATTAAAGAGAAGGAGTAATCATAGTTGTAGTCAGAGAAAAAGTCTTTCAGAATTAGAGAAAATTCCTAAACTGAAAGAAATACATCCATCATGAGGCAGACATTGTGCTAGTACCCCAGGGATTTCACATGATGGCCATGACACTGTTTCTGTTCTCAAGGAAATTATGACCAAAAGGGAAACTGAGAAAAGATGTGACTATCACTGAAACTCCAACCTGCTTTTTCCTGTAGCCTTTATATAAATAACCTGACTATACCCATTTTTTGGCAATGGGGGAAGAGCAGATTACTGAAAACATTCGGAAGAGCAAGTTCACTATATGAATAATAGAGAATCATTATTTGTTTCAAATGTCAAGTCCCTATGCTCACTTTCCCTGAGGCAGAATGAAACATCATCCTCAGCCCGGGATTGAGTGTTGGTCACCCAATGTCAATATTCCTGCCAAAGTGACCATTGCCTTCATCTCCGTGGGTCGTCTTTGACTGTCCCTCAGCTCCTTTCCGGGAGGGCCAACTGTAAATATTTAAGCAATAATAAACTTTATGTGTGTTTATGAGTAAGGTTGTCTAGAAATTGTCTCTTTCATGGAGAAACTAAAATTGCAACAGAGCTGAGGAGTAAAACGGAATTTGTCATATTAACCTTTCCCTTTTCTTATTTGATATACGAATTAATTTTGAAAAATTAAGTTGGTTGGATAAAAGTTTTGAAAGCTTTCTTCAAAGTTAAATATTGAAGGTCATAATAGATGGAAAGAATGGAGAATTGGAATTGACTTCTCTCTTGCCACCACTGTTCACTAATACAGCACCTTTGCATAAAACTCCTTGGGGAGTATTTTAAAAGCTGCCTTTTGCTCTGAGACTATAAATTGTTATCAGTGTAAATACAAATGAGATCCTTAAAGTTATAATTTTATGTTTTAGCTAAGATCTCTGTAACATTAATGTGAAAATGAATTTAATTAAGGCTGGGTTAGTATAAAGATGCAATATTTTGGAAACCCTAGAATTGCTGCATGCTAGGATTTATTGTTCCTATGCCTCCTACTTAACATTGGTTTCCAGAAAAGAAATGGTCCAGGGATATTCTTTACCTCCTCCCCAGCTTTACTGAGATATAATTGGCAGAAAACGTTGTGCAAGTTTAAGATGTACATGCACTTATATATTGCACTATGCTTACCACTATAGTATTAGCTCACACTTCTGTCACATCACGTATTAATTACCATATCTTGTTTGTAGTGAGAACATGTAAGATGTACTCTTATCAACTTCAAGTGTATAATGAGTACTTTTATCTATATCCATGGTACTTTCTATTAGATCCCCAGAACTTATCCATCTTCTAACTGGAAGTTTGTACCTTTGGCCAACATCTACCTAATTCTTTCACCAGCCCCTCTACTCCATAACCTCTATTCTACTCTCAACTTCCGTGAGTTTGACCTTTTTTCTTAACTGTTGATTTTATTTTTATTTTATTTGTTGTATTTTTAAATTTTTTATTGTATTTTTTCCATTGCCATTTAGTCCCCTTATGCCCCCCTCCCACCAGCAATCCCCACACTGTTGTCTATGTCCAGGAATCTTTTTTCCTTTTTGCCCAATTCCTCCACCCCTAACACCTCCTTCATAGCTGTCATCCTGCTAATTATGAGTCTGTCTCTATTTTCCTTGTTAGTTCAGTTTGTCCATTTAATTCCACTTATGAGTGACATCGTATGGTATTTGCCTTTCTCTGACTGGCTTATTTTACTTAGCATTAGATTCCACATGTACATAATAACATGACATTTCTCTTTGTCTGACTCATTTCACTTAGCATTATGCCTTCAAGGTCCTTTCATGTTGTCTCAAGTCACAGGATCTTCTTTTTCATGGCTGAATAATACTCCATTGTGTGTGTGTGTGTGTGTGTGTGTGTGTGTGTAAAATCACATCTTCATATCCATTTATCTATCAATGGATACTTAGGTTGTTTCCATATCTTGACTATTGTGAATAATGCTATAACACAGGAATATAGTTATGTCTTTGAGATCCTGGTTTCTTTCTCTTTTTTAAAGATTGCTAATTCCTTATTAAAAAGTTCACATTAAACTGTTAAATACAATATTTCATTGTTAAATAGTTTATACACACCTAGTGAATAGAATCCAGAGGTAAAAAAGGTACAAAAAGCATCAGAGAAAAGTGTCCCCCAGGCACTCAGTTCCTGTCCATTGGGATAATCACTGGTAACCAATTTCTTATGTATGTGTCCAGAGACAGTCTATATAAGAGCAAAAAACAGTGTTTTTACACTGTTTGATATATTTGTTTATTTTTAGTTATGTGATTTTTTTCCACATTTTTTATTGTTGTTCAAGTACAGTTGTCTCCACTTTCCCCCCACCACTTCCGCCCCCACCTCAGGCATCCCCACTTCCCACCCTCAATCCTACCCTGCTTTGACTTTGTCCAGTGTCCATTTTACCTGTTCCTGACAACACTTCCCCCTTTTCTCCCCATTATTGCCTCTCACCTCCCCTCTGGTTACTGTCACTTTGTTCTTAATTTCAATGTCTCTGGTTATATTTTGCTAGTTTGTTTGTTCTGTTGATGAGGTTCCTGTTAAAGTTGAGATCATAAGGTATTTGTCTTTTACTGCCTGGCTTATTTTGCTTAGCCTAATGCTGTCCAGTTTCATCCATGCTGTCACAAAGGGTAGGAGCTCCTTTCTTTTTGCTACGTAATATTCCATTGTGTAAATGTATCACAGATTTTTGATCCACTCATTTACTGATGGGAACTTAGATTGCTTCCAACACTTGGCTATTGTAAATTGTGCTGTTATGAACATTGGGGTACATAGGTTCTTTTGAAGTGGTTCTTTTAGAATTCTTAGGGTATAATCCCAGCAGTAGAATTGCTGAGTCAAAAGAAAATTCCATTTTTAGTTTCCTTAGGAAATTCTATTCTGTTTTCCACAGTGGCTGCATCAGTCTACATTCCCACCAACAGTGCACTAGGGTCCCCTTTTCTCCACAACTTCACCAGCACTTGTTTGTTGATTTGTATATGATGGCCATTCTGACTGGTCTGAGGTGTTATCTCACTGTAGTTTTAATTTGCATCTCACCGATGGCTAGTGATGCTGAACATTCTTTCATATATCTCTGGGCCTTCTGTGTATCCTCCTTGGAAAAGTGTTTGTTCAGGTTCTTTGCCCATTTTTTAATTGGATTGTTTGTCTTCCTGGAGTGGAGTCTTGTGAGTTATTTATATATTTGGGAGCTCAAACCCTTGTCTGAAGTATCATTGGCAAATATATTTTTGGTTCCCTTTTCATTTTGCTAATATTTTCTTTAGCTGTGCAGAAACTTTTTATGTTGAAGTTTCCATTTTGTTGAAGAAGTCCCATTTGTTTATTCTTTCCTTTATGTCCCTTGCTCTAGGGGACATATCAGTGAAAATATTGCTATGTGGAATATCTGAGATTTTCCTGCCTATCTTCTCCTCTGACTTTTATGGTGTTGCGACTTATTGTATCTTTGAGATCCTGGTTTCATTTCCTTTGGAAAATATGTATATCTCAGAATAGCATCATTAAATCATATGATATTTCTATTTTTACTTTTTTGAGGAAACTTCATACTGCTTTCCATAGTGGCTATACCAGTTTACATTCCTGTGAACAGTATACAGGATTGAAGAGAATATACCTGTCAGATGAACTCTTCTCTGGTCTTGGGTAGACCGTCTTCCATGTTTTTGTCTCACTTTCTGCACATGTTAGGATATAACAATGAAGACGTTAGGTTGCCGTTGCCTGTACCTCATGGGCATCTCAAACCCAGAGCACCTTACAATCAGCCAGTTCTCTCCTTTTTCTCCTTCTAGTCTGATCTCTGTAGGTCTCTACTGTCCAAAGTGCCACTCAAATGTGTCTGTGAAGCAATGATTTGGGAGGAGAGTGGACAATATGCCACTGAGGAGACAGTAAGGTTGTTAATGAGAGAATATAAAGCAAGATATGTGAATTTTCAGGGTCCAAAGTCTAATTGGACTGTGTCCAGCCACAGGTCCATTGTGCTTCGTAATGCAGGCTTTTCATAGTCTGAGAAACGGTTCCTGTTTTTAGTGGAATGTCCCACTACAATGTGAGTGTGAGGCATGGGCTGAAAGTATGTTTTGACTGATTACTGTTATTGGCCTGCAGTAGCCTCAGTGTTACAACAGGAAGAATTATCACCTTCTCTTTACCCACATTTTAATTTCAATTCTATATAATGTTAGGATAATAATTACTATGAATCTCACAGGGGATATAATCATAATTAAAGTGATAACGTCCTAAGAAGTAATATAGATACAAAGGAAAGTGAGTAAAGTAAGATGTATTTAATGAATAATTTAATGCAGCAGATTCCATTGTCCTTGCAAAACAAATTAATAAGATGCAGTGAACTTCAATTTATTATTTTAAAGTGCTTTCTCTTGAAAGTCACTGGAGTATTATCTTTACCAAAAATATAAAATTGGGTAGCACTCTCTCTCCCTAGAGCTATAATGCTCCTTTTTGCTTAAGAACTCATAAAGATTGTGTTTCAATATAGAAGTCATATGATAATTTAATCTAAAAAATAATGTTACTGAATAGGGAGGTTGTAATGTCATTTTGTGAGCAATATTTTTTTTCTGAGCTTGTTTGCTATTGAAAAAAATGTTCCAGTCCTGAAGTAGGTATTTTTTTCTGATATTAATTGATGTCATTGTGTGTGTGTAGCATATACATTTATTCTGCCCTCATATTCCCCGTACCTCCATTATGCTGAATCACTTTGTCCTTGAAATTTAAATAATTTTATTTCAAACTCTTATCTACGGATGTTGGTGAAAGAAGGCCCAGCATCTGTAGGCATTTACTATAGAGGGGTTTTCATTTCTTCATCTCTGCCTGTGAGTTTGCTCTTACAAATGTGGAAGCTACACCATCTTCTTCCTTATATTCTAAGTCATTGATTTGATTCTCAGTTTCATCCACTCCACTGTTGGTTCCCTGTAAGTTTCACTTAGTGTAACCTTCATTTCTGCGTGGGTCTTTTTTATGCTGTTGAAGTACCCAATGAGTTCCTTGAACATCCTAATAACCATTAGTTTGGACTCTGCATCCAATAGGTTGCTTATCTCAATTTTGTTCAGTTCTTTTTCTGGAGTTTTGTTTTGTTCTTTCATTTGGACCATAATTCTTTGTCTCCTCACTTTGGCAGCCTCCCTGTGCTTGTTTCTATGTATTAGGTAGAACTGCTTTTACTCCCTGTCTTAATAGTGTGGCCTATTATAGAAAAGGACACTGGTAAGTTGGATGCGGTGGAGGCTTAGGTAATTGCCAGGGTAGGGCAACCTGTGTGAACCAGGTTGATGGCGTCTCTGATATAGTGTTTCTGGCTGTGTGGGGGAGAGCTCAGAAAGGGGACAAGGCTGCTGCCTAGCCTCTGGTGTTTTGTCTGAGAGGAAGCTGTTCCCTGGCACTTGCCTTGATGCCAGACACTTCCGTTTCAGCCTGTATGTCACTGGTGCTTTTCCAGCTGCTGCCCTCAGGCTGAAGCCCAGAGGGAGTCAGTCTGTGTAATTCCTAAGTCCATTGTGGGCCCTGTAAGAGGAGACTCTTGAGAATCCTGAAGTTTGTTCTACCACCTCAATTCCGGCTGGTTTTTGCAGCCAGAATTTATGGGGGCTTATCTTCCTCACACTGTAACCCTGGATTGGGTGGTATGGTGTGGGGCTGGGATTCCTCACTCCCGAAGTATCCTTTCCAATTTTTTTCCAACACAAGTGGGTGTGTGACCACCCATTCTGTGCCTCCACACCTCTGTGTCTCTCTGTGCATTTGAACATCTCTGGCTCTCCTACCCATCTGGATGAATGTGACTTCTTTAATTCCTTGGTTGTCAGACTTCCATATAGCTCAATTTTCTGACAATTCTGGGTGATATTTTTTTTGTAGTCTAGTTGTAATTTTTGCTGTGGTTATGCAAGGAGGTGAGCCATGTTTACCTATACCTCCATCTTAAATGGAAGTGGGAGCTGCACCGTCTTTTTTGCCTTTGTGCAAAGCTCTGCAGGGCAACACCTCAATCTTTTTGCTACATAATATGTCACAAGTCAAGCCTATGGTGCAACTAGAGTTTATTGAAGATTTATTGAGGATATGTTAGTTAGGGTATAAGTTTGAGTGCATATAAGAGAGGTCCACATTGTCAGTGTCCTGAATACTTCAAAAAGTTTATTTCTCTTGCTTTGTAACAATCTGGAGGTAGATGGCCTGAGGCTTGGCATGTTGACATCTCTTCAAAAGGTCAACCAGGGACCCAGCTTTCTTCTGTCTTGTGACTCCACCATCCATAATCTTTTAACTTTTTTTTGTGGTCTAGGATAATGTGCTATTACATCCAAATCCTGAGCATCAGGATAGTGAGAAGTGGAGATGAGATGCTTTTCTTCCTTTTCATGGTATATCCCCAAAGTAACACATATTACTTCCCCTTGGACTGTACTACCTAGAACTTAGGTCCATGGCCATACTGAGCTGCAGGTAAAACTGAGAAATATTCCTTCTGGATGGCCATGTACTAAGTTAAAAACCAAGAGTTTTATTAACTTTGGCAGCAGCAGAAAACATATTCTTCTCAAGTGTACACAGAACATTGTCCAGGATAAATCATAGGTTTGTTCACAAAACAAGTCTTAGCAAATTTAAAAAAGTTGAAATCATACCAGGTATATTTTCTGACCATGATACTATGGAAATAGAAATCAATAATAGGAGGAAAATTGGAAAATTTACAAATTTGTGGAAATTAAATGACACACTCCTGAACAACCATGGAGTCAAAGAAAAAATCAGAAAAGAAAATAAAAATATAATGAAACAAATGAAAATGGAAACACAACACACCAAACTTATGTGACACAACGAAAGCAATTCAAAGAGTGAAGTTCATAATGATAAATGCCTACATTAAAAAAAAAAATCTTCCCTTCCCATGTGGTTCACTTGGTTGGGCATCATCCTGCAAAGCAAAGGTAACTGATTCAATTCCCAGTCATGGCACATGTCTAGGTTGCAGGTTCAGTTTCATTTGGGGCATGTTTCCCTCCATCCCTTTCCCTCTCTCAAAAAATAAACAAACAAATCAATAAATTTTAAAAAGATCTCAAATAAATAACCTAAGTCCATACCTCAAAAAACTAGGAAAAAAGAAAGGATAATCAATGAGGAAACAATTCTGGCTGGTGCAGATCAGTGGATTGAATGCCCAACTGTGAACCAAAGGGTTGCTGTCTCAATTCCCTGTCAGAGAAGATGCCTGGGTTGTGGGCTAGGCCCCCAGTGCGGGGAGTGCTCAAGAGGCAACCACACACTGATGTTTCTCTCTCTCTCTTTCTCCCTCCCTGCCCTTCTCTAAAAATAAATGAGATCTTTTAAAAAATGGGGAAACAACAATCTTTTTAACAAATGGTGTCGTGAAAATCGGATATTCACATGCAAAAGAATGAAGTTGGACTCCTATCTTACACCACTCAGAAAAATTAACTGGAGATGAAATTAAGGGCTTAAGTATAAACCCTGAAGGCTTAGAACTCTTAGAAGAAAACAGAGGATAAAAAGCTCCTTGACATTGGTCTTGGCAATGATTTTTTTGGATGTGATATCAAAAGCATAAGCAACAAAAGCAAAAATCAGTGTTGGACTAACCTCCAAAAAAATCTTCTGCAAAGCAGAAGGAACAATCAGCAAAATAAAAAAGGCAATCAATGGAATGGGAAAAACATTTGCAAGCCATATATCTGATAAAGGGTTAATATCCAAAATATATAGAGAATTTATGCAACTCAGTAGAAAAAAATTCAATTACAAAGTGACCAAAGGACCTGAATAGATATTATTTCAAAGAAGACATACAAGTGGCCAATAGGTCCATGAAAAGGTGTTTACTCTCACTAATCACTAGGGAAATGAAAATCCAAATCACACCTGTCACACCTCACACCTGTCAGAATAGCTGTGATCAGAAAGACAAAAGATAATCTGTGCTGGCGAGGATGTGGAGAGAAAGGAACCCTTGGGCCTTGTTGATGAAAATGTACATGGCACAACCACTGTGGAAAACAGTCTGGAGGCGCCTCAAAAAATTAAAAATAGAACTACCACATGACCCAGCAATTCTACTTCTGGGTATGCACTCCAAAGGAAGTGAAATCAGAATCTTAAAGAGATATCTTCGCTCTCATGTTCATTGTAGCATTATTTACAATAGCTGAGACATGAAAACAACACGAGTGACTGCAGGCAGATGAATGGATAAAGAAGATGTAAGACACACACACACAGCCATAAAGGAGAAGAAAATCCTATTATTTGTGACAATGTGTTTGGACTTCAAGGCCATTATGCTAAGTGAAATGAGTCAAATGGGAAAAGACCAATACTGTATGAACTTCCTTACATGCGGAATCTAAAAATTCCAAAGTCGAAGAAACAATGCAATGGTGGTTGCCACGGACTGTGGGTGGTGGAAATGGGGAGGTGAGGTTCAAGGGGTACAAACTCCCAGTTATAAGAGAAATAGATTCTGGGATACAGTGTACAGCCTGGTGACTAAAGTTAACAATATTGTGTTGTATACTTGCAAGTTAATAAAAGAGTAGAGCTTAAATGTTCTCACCAGAAAAACAACAATAAAATTATAATTATGTGAGGTGAAGGATGTGTTAACTAACCTTCTTGTGGTAAACATTTTACAATATTTATGTATGAAATCATCACATTGAGTACCTTAAATTTACACAATCCTATGTGTCAATTTTATCATAATAAAGCTGGAAAAAAAAGGAAAGAAACTCATAACACTTTAAGAGTTCTTTTTAATGTTGGAGGAAATGATATGGGGACCAGTTAGCAGTGTTCTCTACAGGGACCCTGTTTAACACAGGGATGTCTCAACCAAGCACAGCAGAGAGGGCAATGTGAAATTTCATGTTAGTAACGCCTGGGCTTGACAGTCTTTAGTGTTTCACCAAGCAGGGGATTTTCTCTGGTCTTCTCTCCTCTTCCAGCTTTCCATCTGACTGCGTTTCAGGAACCTTTAACACCCCCTTCTTCTTTTCTCCTTAGTCCCACATCCCTTATTTTCCTACCTACAAAGTTTTCTTTTTTATATAATTGGAAGGACATTTATCTCTCTCTGCCCAATGCTAGAACAATGGCTTCGAATGCAATTGTTAACAAGCACCAGAATAATAATCTAATTAAGTGAAGTGGGCCCGGTATGAGGCCGAATGGACTAGTGGAGACTGGCAGGTGAGAGGGGATGCGCCCCACCCAGGAGGAAGGTAGCGTTCTTGACTCTGGGAACAGTGCCCTTCCAGAACACTGGCCCTGTGACCACATCTCCTCGCTTTCACAGGGGAGCTGAAAGTCGAGAGTCTTTAATTTCCTTTGCATTTGTGTTAGCAAGTGATTCATAGGTTTTGTTTTTTTTCTAAAAAAAGAATATAACAGCAAACAATATACTTTTGCTGCCTGCCTCTGGACAGCTGTTTTATAAAGTCAGCTTTAGAACACCCAGGCATCACCCGCGGGGACTCAGCTTCAGAACCAACCAATTTGGGCTTCTCTTAAGGAGACTTATCTCTCTCTCAGTGACTGGTTCCGTACTCTTTCCCATGGATATAATAATGCTCTGATTTTACACTGTCCTTTATAGTTTCCCAGGAGTTTTTGCGCATATTTGCATGTTGACCTTTCATAATAAATCCTGAAATTTAGCAGAGCTAATGCTGTCTTTACTTTAAAGGTGAGGAAACTGGTGCTTAGAAAGTTTAAATTCCTTGCCTAAACAATATAACAGAAATAAGGCGGAGGTGAGTCAAGGATTTATATCTTCTGACACCTTGCTCAGGGCACTTGTATTCACTTCAGTCTTTGGAGAACTGTGACTAGTTTAAATATATAATATATTGTGAAATCTTGACACTCAAGTCTTCAAGAAGTACTTGAAAATCATTAAAAGCTTGTCTCAGTTTTCTGGGATGTAATTGTTATCATGTTATTTTATAAGAAGAAGAAAGGGATTCAGGCTCAATCGTCATGGGAATGTTGTCAGTTCCAAATTGTATTTTTGTCTTTGTATTTCCCAGTTTGATACTCCACTGACTAGAATTTTATGTTCATTTTTATTCTCTGTTGTGATTCCAAATGTAGCATCTTCCTTGACATGAGAAATCACTTTAAGCATATAGTGAGTGCCTAGTGCATAATAACAATTGTCAATGAACCGGAGAAATTAAGACTTGTCTTTGCATGTGGTAATTATGAGAGGAATGCATGATCTATAACAAATCATGTGAATGTTCATAAGACTTTTAGAATAAAATTAATGCATGCATATGGCAAAAAAGAAAAAACACCCAAACAAAAACAAGGAATGCAGAAGAAGTGTCTTAGTTTGGGTTCCCCTTGTAGGCTGATTCTAAGATAAGGGCCTCTGGGAAAGTGATTTATTTGTGAGGTGGTTGTACAGAGCAAAGAGAGAATGGAACAATTTAAAAAGGAAAGAAGAAAACTTATTATAAAGGGGCATTATCGAATTGGTACCCACTGTGATCAACTGCAGCTCGCTCGCGTGAAGCCCGTACGAGGAGTTTATAGAGTGCCCCTCCGAATGAGCTGTGCAAGGGTTGCCTGGAGAAGCACTGACCACCGACTTCCATACTCCACAGGTTGCCTGTCAATGCATGGGGAGGGGGACTCCCACTGGTGTGGCGCTCGCAGCAGCATCAAAGGAGCCCTAGTGTACAAAGGGAAAGCCAGGGAGGGGTCATGTATAAGGTAAGAGGCTCTCTGTGTGAAATGAGCTGAAGCCTGCACAAAATGACACCATGGGCATGCAGGAAACAGAGGTGAGGCCAAGAGTCCATTGGGCCATATGCACAAGGGGCGTCTGATGCAATTGCTTGCAAACAAGAAGAATAGTGCCCCATGTGGCTATTCTGGCTTTTAGTCTTATGATCTAAATAAGATAAACACTTTATCATCTCTTAATTGATCAAATGTATGTACTACTTCTACTTCTTTCTCTAAGTTGCTGTTGTATTTAGTTATTTTATTGTTATCTTTATAATTTTAAATACTATATTCAAAAGCATAATTTCTTATTTTATTAGTTAACAGTTATTTTGACTTCCTAGTAAGTCGAGTTTTTTTTCCATTACCATTGCCTTCGTTTATCTCTTCATATTTGGCCCTAGCAGTTGAAAGCTATCCCTTTTATTAATTTTTTTAGTATCAAGAATGATAGCTTGTACATTCTGTTTTATGTTCTTAATTAACTTATCTGTGACTTCTCTATAATTTGATACTGAGAGTTGATAATAAATGGCATTTAACTATTTTGCCTATATAAATATTATTCTATGTGAAGCTGAGCAATATTCTAGGACTATGTTTTTCTCAACTAGTCCAATATAATGACTCTTGTACAACTTGAAAAAGAATGTTTCTAGTATCAAGGTCCAAATGAGTTATTTTTCTTACATGCAGTCAGAATCTGAAAATCACACACCATACACAGACCTCACTCTGTGTGTGTGAGCACGTGTATTTCCCTGGGCTTTCTGCTTGCCTTTCATTTCTTCTTGTTGAAAGAAAAATAATGCCTCTTCACCATATCATTTCCAGTGTCGTCATCATTCTACCAATGGAAGGCATTTATCCTCACAAACTTTCTTTTTGAAGATTGTTCTGGGGCTGTTTTTTTGATATAATTTTGACCATTTGGGTTTTGTACTCGTTCCACTTCAAAGGTTGGGTGATTATATTCACAGCATTTCTGTGCTAGTCCTGGCATTTCTTGGCTCGCACATTTTCCATTTCTTGGTTTTGACTGAGCCTGCTTATTTCAATATGTTCACAAGTGACTCAGAAACAGTCTTGGCAAAAACTCTTACAAGCCTTCATATGTTTGAAAGTCCCTTTTATTTGCACTTATATTTGATTGACAGTATAGTTGGTCTGGAAATCTAGTTCAGAATAATTTTCCTCAGTTCTTTGCAAGTACTGCCCCATTGTCTTCTTGTATAAAGTTTTCTAAATGAGAAGTCTAATCTCTGTGTGTGTGTGTGTGTGTGTATGCAATCACTTTTCCCAAACTGTACTCTGGAAACTTTTAGGATCTCTTATTTATTTTTACCTTTGAATTTCTGACATTTGAAACAAAATATCTTCTAATTCATTGCCTAAGAGCTCCTTTTCATAGCAGGATATGTGTTCATGACATTATTTTTTGATCTTTGCTCAAAAACTTCCTTTTCCACCAGCCAGAACTCCCCCTGGTCTGGATCCTATATGCTCCTCATTGAAATGCCGGCTCACAAATGGTACCACGCTGAGGAAATTTCTGGACTTGACGCTGTGAACTCACCATAGTCCATATGTCAGGATATTTGATGGCTACTGTTCCAGTGGCCTTGTCAATTGAAGACTGCATAAATTTTATTTTATACTACTTCTTTTTGGAATATCAATATTCAACATATCAGTATTCAATGCAACACCGGAGAAGACCAGTCAAAGGCAAACACAGCCTCAAGGTGTCAGCCTGCAGCCTAAATCTCCAACTTGACCCAGGCTGCAAGATGCTGAGCCAGCCTGTTATCCATTTTTGTGACTATAGCCAGAACTCAAATGTGTCATGACTTTATTTATTCTTCTCAAACCTGAAATAAATTTTAGTTTTTAATCTAAAAGCAAAAGGTGTAACTTTTTCTTCAGTGAATTTGCTTGGCACCCAGAAGGCCCCTTTAGAGGTTTATAACTTTCCTTGGTTCTGGGGTATTGTCTTCTTCTTTTGTTTTTAATCATAAAAGTGTGATGCAGAGTCACCTCTCATATCAGCAGTCTCAGCTTTCCCTAGTAGGTTGATTGAACCTGTTGAGAGAAGGTTTCTGTGATGAATTGCTTGGCCTGCAAATCACCACCATGGGTTGCTGTGGTTCGGCATGTGGGGAGGGAGGGAAAATGGTGTAAGTCTTACTGTTTTAGGTTTCCTGTTTTAATTGCTGCTTCTCACGCCTGCTTGCGAGTGTGGGGTCTCTAGAGAGAACAAGAAGCCTGAATCCTATTCCTGTTGCAGCCTCCACCTAAGCATATTCCTGACTTCCTTCACTCTCTTTTCAAGTCAACATGCTGTCCGCCAATTTCTACCTTCCAGAACCTTGTTGAACTCTCTAGAATGCTGTGGTTCTCCTCACATTTGAATTCTCTCCACTTGCTTGTTTTAATTACCTTTTATAGTCCAAGATTAATTAATTAAACAATTTCTGGAAAGTAAAGCTCTTTTGAATTTAAGTACAGTTGACACAATATTATATTAGTTTCAGGTGTGTAACATAGTGAGCTTTCATACCTATATACCTTGCAAAGTTATCACCACAAAAAGTACCCTGTCATGGTACAGAGTTACTGTGATATTGTTGACTGTGTTCCCTATGTTGTACTTTACATCCCTGTGACTCATTTATGTTATAACTATGTTTGTACCTTTTACTCCTCTTCCCCTTTTTTGCCTATACCCCCATCACCCAGTCCTCCGGCAACTATCAGTTTTTCTGTATCTATGAGTCTATTTGTTTCTTTTGTTCATTTGTTTAGTTTTTTAGATTCCATACATAAGTGAAGTGATACAAGATTTGTCTTTCTCTGGCCTATCTTACTCAGCATCATACTCTCTAGGTCTATCCATGTTGTTGCAAATAGCAAGATTTCATTCTTTTGCATGGCTGGGTAATATTGTGGTGTTGCGTGTGTGCGTACATACAAACACACACATGTCCACTTCTCTTTTATCCATTCATCTATTGATGAATACCCAGATTGTGTCCATATCTTGGCTATTTTAAATAGTGTTTTAATGAATGAAACCCCAGATTGAAAGACACACACAGACTGAAAGTAAAGGGATGAAAAAGACATTTCATGAAAATGGAAACAAACAAAAAAGCTGGGACGGCAATATTTCTATCAGACAAAATAGACTTAAAACAAAGCCTACAAGAAGAGACAAAGAAGGACCCAGCAATTCCATTTCTGATCACTTATCTAAAGAAAAGCAAGACAGTGATTCAGAAAGACGTATGCACCCCTTCAAAGTT
This sequence comes from Tonatia bakeri, assembly GCA_004024845.1. NCBI lineage: Eukaryota > Metazoa > Chordata > Mammalia > Chiroptera > Phyllostomidae > Tonatia > Tonatia bakeri. The sequence continues at coordinate 39,141 of PVIA01004999.1, forward strand.
ATTTAATGGTATCTCCCGAGGAAGGTTAAGTAATGTCTATTTTTAGTTTTGTGTACATTTCTCAATATAACCTTTAACCTTTTCTTCCCTGTACTTAATTTTATCTTGATTAAAACACTGATTTCATATGAGTTTTCAGTATGGTCTTGATAATAAGAGAGATTTGTATTCATTCCTGAGAGAGAAATAGATGTGATACTCAGGAAAATAACCAATACCTTTTCTAATTGTTTCTTTTTTTGTGCAAATAGTAACAAAATATTTTTGATTTATGAACTCAGAGTAAAAGGAGAGAAAAGTATAAAATTAAATGGTAATGCTTTATAAAAGTTACTGTTATGTGGTGAGCCTGTTTTTCCGTCAGCTGAGAGTCTTGTGTAGATAATAAATCCCCATCAGTGATTTAGCATGTATAAAACACATCAATCCTTTTTATTATATTTTGTGAGCCTTGACATTTATGATAATTTCCTCATATCTACTTAAAACTCTTTCTCTTATGATTGCATTGTTAAAGTGGATTTTTTGCCCTTGTTGGCTGATCTCATTAGCATGTGTTTATCATACATTTTCAGGGCAATTACCATTTTGGAATAATGCACACAACATTAAATGGGTTCCCCAGCTTTAAAAGGTGTCGAGATAAAGGCAGCAGCGTTTGCACCTCCCATCTCTATTCTCCAGCCCCTCAAATGACTACAAAAGACATTTGATTTCTTGTCACTGGGTCAATTGGATAATGGTAAGGATAATATGCCCCCCTACTGTGTGTCCACAGCTGGTTCTGCAAGGAGAAAGAAATGGTGGGAACACATTTCTACAGCATTCTCATTTTCAATGTGTCTGCTTGTTGTCCATCAGTGTTCTGATACAGGGATTTAAGAAAGGACAGCATCCTAATTGATATTTGTACACAAATACCTTATGTTTTCTCATCCTCTTTTAGATTGACAGTTGATGGGAAAATACAATTTAGGGAAGGAATCATTTTTATTTTTCATTTTTAAATAAAATGATAAGATATATTCCTATTTGGTCAATCTCCACATAAGTAAAATGGCTCCCTTTTTCTCCATTCATACACTTCTGTATGTGAAGCAGGAGCTAAATCTCCCCATCTACTGTCATTAAAGATGAACACCGTAAGATGTTAACATACTTTCTAAACTGCTCCCCCTGCCACAAAAGCCCCAACTCCTAAAGAATACTCTGTGGGATTTTATCATTCCATTTGTAATGAATAGCAATAAATTATTGGAAGTCTGTTATCAATTTGTAGTATTCTTGTAGTGTTTCTCAGTTTACCAGAATGCTGCGAATCAGAACTGAATTTATTATGCATTTTGTTTGTTTCTCCTGTACAGCATTTTTATTGTTGTTCCATTAGAAATCTTGGATTAGTTTATTAAGTGACATAAATTATAGAGAATAATTTCAGTGTGTATCATAGATTTGAAATATAATCTTGTTAGAGGCATAGTATTTGAAGAATAGATTTAAAAAATAATGATCTAGCCATTACATGAGGATGACAATATCTCCAATTTAAAATGTTAGCCTTGTTGTTTTGATAATATTTAATAATTACATGCATTATGATATTTTTAATTCTTATAAAAGTTCACGGCATATGTAAAGCTTTCTAGTTTAGTGGTTTTAAAAGCCAGATAAGAAGAGTGAAGTGGTGGAGTAAATATTTGTTTAATAAATTTCTATCGAAGGTCTATTCTGTTTTAGGCACTCTGTTAGGTACTAGAAATATACAGGCAAATACCATATCCTGCTTCTAAAATTTGCATTGCAGTGCACCAGAGAGATGAAATAGAAATAGGAAAATAAATAAGGATAATCAAAAAATTATAAATGAAATGAAGAAAACACATAACAGTTAATATTTACTTAAGCACTGATGATGCAAACTGATTTTAAATAGAGTGATTTGCAAAAAGCTTTCTAAAGAAATTAGATTTAACCTGAAATGTGAAGACTGAGAAGCAGTTAGCTATGCTAGAGACCTATAAAAAGGCTGGGGGGAAGGGCTGAGTTGAAGTTTTATCGGAAGCTGTTTTGGTTAGTATCTCTGAGCAGAAGGCAGAGAAGAAGGGGGCAAAGTTAGAGTGAAGTAGGGAATTCATAAGATAGGATTTTGAGAGGTGAATATACCAGTGGACAATGGCCAGATTACATATGAAAATCGAACTTTGCCCTCATGATGTGCAGCAACTGCCCAGGAATCCAACCCCCAATCTATAATAAACATCCCAGGAAGACAGGCTGCTATAAATCAGACTTGCGGGAAGCCAGACCACTATCTCCAGTGACAACCCCGGAAGCTCAATGGTAACTTCTGTAACAACACCAAATGGCTGGGGTTTGATTAATAACTGACAGCTTCCCTACTTTTTGTCTCTGCTTCTCACCTGGGGCCAACCCGGGAGAGCCAAGTATGCACCCTTACCCAATTGCATAGGGCGCCTCCCTCCCAGTTAGACTGCCTGTAGCTTCCCCATGCCCACAGCCTTCTGTGAGGCACAGAAGCCTTCCCTTTTTCCATAATAATTTTCCCACTCCTCCGCCTGTTTGAGTCTCTGCCAAGAGGCAAGTAATTGTGGCTGATTCCTGTGTTATGTAGTGAGTTCAGAATAAATAGCTTTATTTTTGTAATTTGGTTGGTCTTCGTATATTTCCACACTTCAGAGGTAATAGTGAGTTTGAAATTTGTTCTAAGTGCAGTGAGAATCCCTGGAAGGACGTTGAGCAGGGAAATGACATCATTTGAAGGACATCTTGAGGTCACTTGGGCAGATACGTTCAGAGCAGGTTGTACTGGGCCAAGAGGAAAAGTGAAGAAATGCTGGGAGGCCCTTGCAGGGGTGCCGGCGAGACGGGATGCGGTGCAAATCAATGCCACGGCAGAAATGGAGAAAATGAGGTTTATCTGTCTATTATCGATCTATCAGTCTATCTATCATCTATCTATCTATGTCATCCATCTAATCTGTATATGTAATGTGTATGTGGAAGAGTCATCTGTTTATGGAATAGAAGGTAGACAATGTGAAGTAAACAAATCTCTCTGGACGTTTAAGTACCTATTCAAACTAGTTACTACAAAGTGCAGAGGAGAACCATTCACGAATAATGTGGCATCTGGGATAATCCTGTTATCAGCACCTGAGTGGGATTTTAGGAATTTGAGATTTACAGGTGTAATCGGGGTTTTATTCTCTTTTCTTGTCCTTTGTTCTGGCTCTATGCTTGACTCCACCTCTCTTTCTGACCTTTTCTCCAGTCCTGTTGTGCTCCTAAACCCTGACAATCCAGATAATCTAGAGCTTTCCAAGGAAGGGGTCCTGCTTTAATACATCAGCAAAAAAAAAAAAAAAAAAAAAAAACACCCAAATGTCCACTAGCTCCTCTTTTGTCAAACTGGTAATATAACACTGTGTTTTAAAGTGGCCTTGGAAATGCCAACAAGAAAGCACTAATGAAGAGAAAAACTCTTAAACCTATTTCTCTAACAAGAGTTGAAAAAATCTACCTTGAAACCTAAAAGTCAGAAGGAATCTCATCTGCATTCCTGCTGTATCTTCATCTTTGAGGACCTGAATCCAGAGTGCCTCTTTGCCCATATTCATGTGAGAAGGAAGATTCAGAATGAGAATAAGTATGTAAAGAGGCAACAGGAAATGCCAGGGGAGATATCAGATAATACCTTATTGGTTGAAGAATTCAACAAATACTGTGCTACTCTTGTGTGTCAAGCATGACACACTGACCTTGGCATTGAGGATATAGTGGTAAATAAGACAGACTAAATTACTAATCTCATGGCATTTATATACTAATAAGCAATATGAAAACATGTAAGTGAATAGATATGAGATAACTTATGGTAACATGGAGTTGCTCTTCTGGAGCAAGATATTAGGGAGCAATTAGGTGGAGGGGGGCAGGAAAAATCTAGCTGAGAAGGTGAATACAGCGTGTACATAACATGGGAAAAGTTAGCTATTGAAAGAATGTTTACAGAACATCACAAGAGGCTCAATGTCATTGCTCATTGGTGGAATCAAATCAAAATCATAATGGGATACCATTTCATGCACAAAGAATGAATAAAATAAAGAATATATATTGAGAATACCCAATAAGGTAAGGTCCCAAAATAACTGGAAATCCCACACTTTGTTGGTGGAGATGTAAAATCATATAACTGCTTTGCAAATTTGGTAGAGTCTAATAAAGCTAAATACACACTCCTTAATGACCCAGAAATGAAAACATATGTTCACAAAACCACTGGTACAAGCATGGAAGCAACCACATGTCCATCACAACAAGAGAAAGTATAAATTAACTAAAATATTCATATAATAAAACATTACTCATGAATAAAAAAGAACAAACTGCTGATTGCCAACAGCACGAGTGAATCTCAAAAACTTTAGGTTGAACTAAAGAAGCCAAACACAAAAGAATCCACGCTGTATGCTTTCACTTACATGAAGCCTGAGACCAGGCCAAAGCGCTCTGTGGTAATGAACATCAGAAAGTTGATACCTCTGAGGTGGTGGTGGTCATGGTGGTAATTGACTGGAAAAGGGCTGAGGGAGCTTTCTGGGGGTGATGATGGTTATGTTTTATATTTTGATTTAAGTTTTCTGTATATGGGTATATAAAAATGGCAAAATTCATTGAGTTGTGCATTTTTATTGTATATGAAACAGTCTGTTATAATAATATAACACTGTAAAATAAGGTACGTTTGGAAAAGAAAAATGATTTGTATAGGGGAAAATGCTTGCTACGTACTGTCATTAAATAAGAGAGCTATAAAGTTGTGTGTATGGCATGATCTAATCCTAGTCCATGTAAAACAGATGGTAGGGAAAGGACTAGAGATTAACGTTGCTGCTGGTTAAATTATAAATGATTGTTACTAAGCATGATTCTGGTAAGTAGTTGATCAGTTAATTTAATCTCTTAAAGTAGAGAATCAAAGGAAAAATATATACATATATAAATATCTAAACAGTTTATTTAAATGTTCAACCAACAAATGTTCACTTATTTCTTGTATACATTTTTTGTTTTTTGTAAGTAAAGGTCTGCTAACTGGGTTCTACATTTTTTCTCTTTATAAAATCTAACCCCACTTTGACTTTTTTAGTAAGGATTTGAAGAAGAAAGAGGTTTGGAACCAATCTGCATGCATGTAGATTATTACGATTAAAAAATTATTACACTCACAGTTAATTCAACAACAGATTTTAATTACTTATCTTTATCAAGTCTTTCCAAAGAATTCAAATTATTTTTATAGACTCAGTAACTTTTTTATTCTCATATTTTCTTGGTTTATGTGACATTTAATTATACTCCATAAAGACATTAAGAGATACAACTGGTATAAATGAGTTCGTGAGTAAATAACCGTGTTTTGGTAAGCATACAAATCAACCCGTAAGAGGGGACATTGAAAATATGCCAGAGAGGCTCACCAGCTACAGCAAATTCTGGGCATTAGTGGTCATTAGTCACAATGTTTTACAGAGAAAATGAAGAGCTAATTAATCCAGCAAGCCTGTTGGTGGATGTCAGTTAAGAGAACTTCTAAACTTTTCCAATGTGCCACGTTAATCATATAATTTTCTAGTCATAAAAAGCCAGCATTTACATTATTTAAAGTTGATACAATTAGCCACAAGAAAGTTAACAATACCAGTAAAATCATTTAAAAAGTATTATGTGAATGAGCTGTGTAAGTTTTGAAACTGTGAGATTACTGCATCAGCTCATTTGACACATTTTTAACTCTGACTTTTGGAAAAGGGAGACAAAAAAGAATGCAAATTCTCAAGGAGGCAATGTTGAGTTTTGCCCTGAAGACAGCTTTGGGATGATGGCCTTAAGGAAATGTGACAACAGGGCCTTAGCCCAGGGACAGACATAGCAGATGGACACTCTCAGAAGCCATCCCTGGTAGGAAATGCGTGGCCCTAGGTGTTTTATTTGCACCTCTTACATGAGGTTACCCTGCATGTGACCCTGATAAATATAGGTGACTCTTCTAATTGCTACAACTTATGCAAACAGGAATTTTTGAGAGAATGAGAGAAACCAGAGAGGATGCAGATCTGCTTCCTTTGTTCCCTCCTGCTTACTGATCAACTCAGGGTGCTGCTGTGGCTTCTCCCTCCGCAGTTCCCTAGGTCTGCCTCCCCTAGCAGCACTTAATGGCTTCCTATTTCTTGTGGACAATTTTAGTGCTCATCCTACTTACCTCTTAAGGACATGTGTGACTTTTCATTACACTTATCTTTTTTGACACTTTCTGTCTTTGGCTTCCTTTGTTTAAAAGAGCATTTGTATTTTAACAAGGGAAACAAAAGATGGAGTCCTGCCCCCCCTTATCTGTTAGACAATCATATACTTTACAAAGTATTCCCCCCGTATTTCCAGTACTCGCCAGGTACTGTACATGTTGTCACAATATTATTGACTATATTCCCTGTGCTGTACTTTCCATTCCCATGACTATTTTGTAACAGCTCTTACTTCCGCTTGACTTCCTGCTCTCTGGTGGCTACATCCTAATCTCCTTTTCTAGACAGTGCTTTTTTGGCCCATCTTTTTGGTACTGTTATTTGCCAAGTTTCTCCCAGGCCCGACCCTGCCTAGCTTCCAAGATCAGACAAGATCGGGTGTGTTCAGGGTGGTATGAATGTGCACCCAAGTTTCTTTTCTAATCCCTACTTTTTCTCATTTTTTAAACTGTTCCCAAATGATCTCACCTATACCTGTAGCTTCAGCAGTCACGAGATTTCTGATAGCACCCAAAGTTTAGAGACTAACATTAGAATTACAATCGATACGTCTCCCTGCCTACTGGGCTTTACAACATAGAAGCTTCACGGGTAAATTCAGACAACATGTTCTCATTCCTCAGCTCTATCTCTCTGCAGCATTTAATGAACATAGCACCTTTTCCTGTATTCCCCGATTTATTGACAAATCAGCAAAAGACCACCCAAGACAAAAACCAGAGTTCTTACTCTTTGACTCAGTAATTAACCAAAATGCCAAACTGATATGCTTCCTTTATACTTACACTATCTACCTTAGTTTCCTGTTTCAGGTGTCCACTTCACTTCTCTGTGACTCAGGAGTTATTCTGATTAGTCTCAACCAATCATTTCCTCATCCCAAAGCTTATGCTTTTCATTTTAACTTCTTGTTTGAGTAAAAGCATTCCAGATACCTAAGCATTTTTTTTTCTGCAGAATTAACAGGATTCAATTCTTTAGAAACTTTGTATTTCTATTTGTGCCATTTATGCTGTGATTTTCTCTATGAGTGCTAATGAGATTTTTAAAGCTAAAGTTGCCCTCTAAACTCTATCCCATCTACATTTCAAATTGATAGTTGTATAGCTAAATCCAATAATTGTGTAGCTAAGCACAGCAATGTTCTTAGGACCCTCTATCAATAAAAACAAGTTTCTAATTGTGATGGATGTTTGTGAATTCCTTTAGAGTTACAGTATGCTGAGTTTGGCTGCAGAATATGAATTCATAAGCCCAAGTTCATATACATGTTACACTGGTAGCTCAGAGCTTACTTGGCCCAAATCACACTGTATTTGCAGAACAAACACGCAATGTAAAAGACTCTGAATAAATGTGAGGGTTTCTGCTTTTGAATAAAGAGCTTGTCAACCAGCTCTGTGATATCCAAAGATGATTCAAGCTAACTCAAGTTCCCGTAGGCTTCAGTGGCGTGACTGAAGACTGAACCAGAGTCAGGAAAGTAAACTATTGAAATGACAGCCCATGTTACAGACAAAAATCAAAAGAATATTTGTCTTCCATTTTAAGTGTTTTTGACAGGGGAAGTAAATTCTATCTGTATCTTAGGTTATTAATCATGGAAGACTTCAAGAAAGTCTTAGAAACATAAAAGATTTTTTTTTTACTTTTTTCCCTGAAAAATGAAAATGTACCTTTTTTCCAAAAGGTTTTGCTCTTTGTATGAAAACATGGTACTGTTTTGAAAATTAGGTTTAACCAATATTAAAAATATCTCAAATACCACATCTGACTTTCCATTTAAAAGATGTCAGGCTTAGCTATTAAAAAAAAGTTTAATTATCGTCAAGTGTCAGGCTAGCTAACAATTTAACCAGCCTCTTTAACAAAGGCTCAGTGTCTAAGATTACTCTGTCTTTTATCCTCCTCTAATTTCTTCTGTGAGGTGAGTCCATGGGGTGGGGGAGAATATATGCCATATCACAGAAGGGCAGGAGCCAGAGATTGCTGAACTCCTGGTTCCTGAGCACCCCTTGCACACTAAGGCTCAAAAACCAGTCATGAGTCATGGAGAGACAGAAGCAAATTTTTGTGAGTCATTAAATGCTATAGAGTATATAACATAGCACTTGAGTCATTGTATTGGTCTGCTAAGGCTGCCATAGCAAAGTACCACAGACTGGATGGCTTAAACAACAGAAATTTATTGCTCATACTCGTGGAGGCCAGAAGTCAAGATGAAGGTGGTATCAGGGTAGGTTTCTTCTGAGACTTCTCTCCTTGGATTGGTGGTGGCTGCCTTCTTTCAGTGTTTTCATATGTTCTTCCCTCTGTGAGTCTCTGTGCCCTAATTTGCTCTTCTATTTTTTAAAATATATATTCTTAGAAATTTATTTTAAAATTATAGTTAACATACAATATTGTATTAGTTTCAGGTGTACAACATAGTGATTAGACATTTGTATAACTTATGAAGTGGTCCCCCTGATAAGCCTAGTACCCATCTGATACCATATATAGTTTTTGAAATATTATTGACCATATTCCGTCTTGTACTGTACATCCCCATGACTATTTTTATAACTGACAATTTGTACTTTTTAATTTCTTTCATTTTTTCATTCATCCCCCAAGCCTCCATCCATCTGGTAACCATTAATTTGTTCTCTGTATCTGTGAGTTTGTTTCTGTTTTACTTGTTTATTTTGTTTTCTAGATTTCACATATAAGTGAAATCACATGGTATTTGTCTTTCTCTGTCTGACATTTATTTTAGCATAATGCCTTCTAGGTCCATCCATACTGTTGCACATGGTAACATTTCATCCTTTGTTATGGCTGAAGAATATTCCATTGTATGTACATACCATATCTCCTTTATCCTAATCTACTCTTCTTTATGAGGACACCAGTCATATTAAATTAGGGCCCAACCATATGCCCCCACTTCACCAAAATTATTTCTTTAAAGGCCCCACCTCAAATGCAATCACATTCTGAAGTACTGGGGTTATATTTCAACACATAAATTTTGGGGGGATGAAATTCTGTTTATCGTGGTCATGGTTCTGTGTATTATTGACATGGGATTCAGAACATATATTTTTCAATAGTTCAGAGCATATTTAGCACCATGTAATAGAACATTCCAAATTTATAAGATGTTGTCTTATAGCTGCTGGGTGATCCACCTTCTGGATGATCAATGAATTTCCTGAATATCAGCAGATGACCTTATTTCTTCAGGTATATACCATGAAATACTAGCATGTGACACAGATGAATGACTGCTGATTCATGCAACAACATGAACTATACAGACATGACGTTGAGTGAAATGGATCCACCTGCTCATGCAAAATATCTATGCCTTCATGACCTTCCCAAGCCTCATTTTGCACATATTACTTCTAATTGGTAATGAGAAACTGTTGGACATTCAAGGTTTTGTGGGTTGGTGCATCAGATAAATACCAGGTTCATGATGAGTAGCACAGAATATAAGCTACCGCTTGCTCAGTGCATTCAATTCCTAGTAAGACTATTAGCAGCCAGACATTTTTTAAAAAGGTTTGTCAAAAAGAGCATAACTCTTTCAAAACCCCAGAGTTACTGCTGTGATTCCTCTATCCAGTGTTGCAACAGGTTTTATACAATCAGCCTCAGACTCTTTAAGCACAACTGGAGCTTCAAGTAGCGAAAATATTTGCACTGGATAGCTTTTTCTTGCCCTAGGATATTCTCCATGTTAATAGCCCTCTGGTTTACTCAGAAAATAGTATCAAACAGCATACTTGAATCTGGAATATGTTGTTTCTGGAACTCAAAGAGGCCTTTACATTTCTGTGCCACTTAGTAGTAGACAATAAAATGTGTCCGTTCTGGATTCATAGGAACTTCAGTATGATGGTAGATCTTGACTTTGCCTTAAAATGATCTCCTACATTCTAGAATATATGTGTCAGTCCAAGATATCTAGAGTACAGCTGCCTCTTGCTCTCCAAGTCCTGTCAGTGAGAAGCTGTTAATGTAGTGGAACAAAATAATATCACATGAGAAATGAGATGATAAAGTTTTTATAAACTGAATTATGACATAAAGTTAGAGAATTGATCAGTCTCGATACAAGGCCATAATCATGTACTGTTGTCCTGTTATGTATTTTCCCCTCTAGGTCAATAGCTGTATACCATGTTCCATGGCACGTGTTCCTTCTTGCCAGTAAGGAGGCCCCATCTTGATTTGCCACAAATAAGGCTTATACAATAATCCATTACAATTTTCCAAAGTTTGTTTTATTCACAGTGGCCATGAATGAGTTTAACACTTGGGTTTTCCCACATATGTGCCCCTATGCCAGCCAGGTAGGCCAACCCCAAGGTGCAGGAGGCTGGCAGGCGACCACGGTGGCCAGTGAGTAGCATGGCACTAATTGCCAGTGTACGCTCTGTATTCCCATAATACAGAACACGTAGAAACATGACCCAGGGATATGAGTAAAAGTGACACATCTCACTATTTAGTGATTCACAAACATTTTGTTTCCATCCCTATAACTCTTGGCTTTGTTGGTTTAGAAGTCTTAGCAACCAAGGGGGATGAAGAAACCCAGTTGGGACCAGTCTCCACGTCACCAACTCTTGCATCTCACAGCCTCCTCTCCAGGAAATATTCTAAGACTGGCTTCATATTTCCTACCCCAAAGTTGGAAGGGAGAGTAATAGGTTTATGTGAAAATCAGTCTTTTTGCATATAGCAGGACATTTTAGTGTTCCCAGGTCTACTTGCTTTTGCATCTTTGTATAGTTCTAGGAGACTTGAATATCTTCTATTTTAGTTCATAGAATCACAGGAGAGTAGTAAAAGCAGCAGATCAGAAGGCAAGGGATGTTGGAAGCAACACACTAGTGACATGGAGCAAAGTGAAAGAAAATAATTCAGCAGGCAAGAAAAATATTACTGATATAAGGTAAGAATTTATAATGTTTTAATAGACTTTCTATATGTTCCAAATGTTCTACAATGAATAGGTATTGCTTTCATGGATACACTTCAAAAAGGTGTTATAAAAAGTCTTCCCAACAAGACTTCCTGGATACTTCATATTTGGAACTTCATATCCTTTACTTGTTATGATATAGGTAGAGAATAATACAAAATGAACATTGGTAATTATGATCTTGAGACACAAAGTACCAGTTGAACAGCACTTACTACTTTCAGTAAAATATGTCAGCAAGGAGTGAAATATGTTTTCAGATGTTGTGTTCAAGAAAACTCTTTTAAATATTTTTGAAGTTTAAGGAACATTATAATTTTATTTGAAAATGTGCTTATATAAAACAATTCTCTGATAATAATGGATAAACAGAGTATGATTGCATTTATTAAATTCCTAATGTGCTATACTACACCTGGGTGTGTAGGGGAGGGGCTGCTTTGAAGGTGGTTTGTATAGAAAAATGTCATGGTCTCTCTTTACACTGGGTGAAGAATATGTACATAAATGAGAAGATAACTAATAATTCTAGCAGGTCTACAGGAATAAGCAATTGAATGATACGAATAGAAAATGATGAAACATGAGTTAAGGTATAGATCTGGCTTCTGTGATAGAAGTCTAAAATGACAATGACTTAAACGAGACAACTTATTTCTCTTACATAAGCTTTAATGGCAACTCCTTTCTGCAAAGTCATGTGATGTCTGTTTTTTTTGTGCTCTGCCATTCTAATTGTTTTACTCTTATCCATATGGGCCAAAATTGTATGCTTCTTCTTTAAAGTGTGTGACCTAGAATTTAAACAAATTATTTCCGTGCACATCCCACTGGCTAAAACTTAGTCATATATCACACTTACCTGCAACAGGGGCTGGGAAATCTACTCTTCCATTTGAATGTTCACATGCTCAGCTGAAAACTTGGATTTCTGTTGTTAGGAGAAAAGTGGAGAATGGTTGGGAAAGTTGACCAGCAATTATGGCCCTATATGATAAAAAAGACTTTATGGACAAATGAATCTTGAGCTTAATTTTGATAAATGAATGGAGTTGAGTTTGAGTCAGATAAACAGCATGAGAATGTCCAACGGGTTGGGAAGATGCTGACGAGTTTATGCGATGTGCTGGAAACAAGGAGGCCAATGCTTCTGTAGAAAAGTTGTAGCAGAGGATTGGAAGGTAATAAAAGAAAAGCAAATTGTATTTCCATTATAGAGGGCTCCGAAAGCATATTAAATATGCGTATATATTCTAATTTTTGGCAACACTATAATGTACTAAACAGAGCAAGGATGAAATGGAAAAGGTACTTCAATCAAATTTATACTCCAGTGTGTTGTTTGGCCAGGTGTAGGTAGAATGGGGTGTTCTCTTGCACAAAAGTGCCCCAGTGGATAAAGCATGGATGGAAATGGTCTGAATTTCAGAAATAGGCTGAAAATAATGGAGATATATTCCAAATGAAAAATTGGCAGGCCTTACCCACAAACCCTTATTTTTGGGGCAAAATAGGGATTCCAAGTCATTGATGCCTCTCAGGTTTTGAGCCTGTTTGGCTGCGGGAGAGAGAAGATTGGAAGGCAGCCAACTTAAAGGAGAATATGATGAGCTCAGTCTCAGTTTGCAGAGAGGGAACATTATCCAAGAAGAAACGTCAAGGAAGAAGTTAGGGATATAGGGTTTGGTGTAAATGTATGGAAAAAAGAGTGAATTATTAGATGAAGTGGGAATCGTTATTCTGAACAAAAGGCTGGACTAGAATGAGTATGGGCAACTCTGTAGCTCTCTTTATAGGCTCCTGTGCTCAGGGACAGAAATTTAAAAGATGATGTCTGTGCACCACAGGGAAGAGTCAAATTATATATAAACATATAGGCAGGATTCTGGAGGCAATTAGTGTGGAGAGAAAAGGTGGTAAGCTCGTGCTGTCCATCATTCCTTTTCAAGCCTCCTCACTGGACCACACATGACTGATGATGGTATCTTAACTTAGGGGCAGTGCTGCTCTGCCTGAGATACTGATCAGAGAAGAACATTGGAAGTAAAACTGTCTTCCTAGCCTCCTTCACTGTGATTTTGGCAAGTACTTGGCTAAGAGACTTTGACTGATGTACAGAGTAATTACATGAATATTATCCTCTTCCCCTGATGAATAAATTTGACTCATGTTGTAAACCAGGACTACCTATGCTACAGAAAAAAATGCTATAGAAGCAATTCTTAGTTATTCCAGTCTAAAATTGATGAGAGAAATAGTTATGGTGAAATCTGCAATCATTTATTTTTGATTTTTAAATAAAAAATTGCCAAACCTCCCTATCCCATACTCATTTTTTTTTTCGTGGAAATGTGGCAAACTTTTTTGGTGGTAAAATCTTACCTGAATTCTTGTGAAGCTATTCATAATCTTTTTTGTTTTCATTTGAAACCACATTTGCATGAACATCTATATGTTTCCTGGGAGAATTTACACTGTTTGATAATGAGAGCCACCCTAGCCTTTACTGGCCATGTTAACATGTATCTGATACCAGCACCATGTTAGTTTTGAAAAATTCCCCTAAGAATTCTGGGGGAGGAATTGTGGACTTGTACTTTGTACTTTGTAGGTTTCACCTGCATCACAAAAATTCCTGAGTGTTATTGGGTACTGACTGAGAAATAGACATATGATCTACCACTTTTGAAAGATCAATTGATTATCATCTATCTATCAATCATCTATTTTTTCCTTCTGTTGAGCTCTAACTTTGGGTTTGGTCTCACTGAAAAAGGAACAAATCCAGCAAACCTATTCTTTTAGCTCCTTGGGAAGCCTGCAGAATCTTCAGAGATGCTCATGATGCATACATAGCATTCCAACCGGAGAACAAACTACTGGGTCTGAAAAGGGGAATTTGGGATCATAGACAGACTGTGTTCAGAATCCATGAAAAGCACATTCCTCTACCTTCACCTCTTCCACCTGTATCAGGACTCTCCACCCATGCACTGCCCCTCCTCCCCAGAGTCAGTGTACTCCACGCAGTGTGCTACATGTGCCTCTTTAAGCCCCCTTTCACCTGCTGTCGAGGAAAGATTTTTTTTCAATCTGCTTATATTAAGTAAAAAATTACTGGTAAGCTTAATGCTTATATATTTTGAAATTTATATATTACCAGGAAATAAACATTAAACAAAGCAATAAATTACTAATTGTGGCTTTCTGGAATCAGCGATCAGCTAGTGGGAGGAATTTTGAAGAGGGTAGATAGCCTTACCCCCTTCAAAATTCTCTAAGTCAAGTTCTCAGCCTTAGCTACACATCAGAATCACCTGGACTCCTCCAGGTGATCATTTTTAAAACTGATGCCTATACCGCACCCTAAGCCAATGAGACTTCTAAAGGTCCTTAAATTTATGTGAGAGTTTTATCTTTAGCTTCTTCAGATTCCTGCAGGAGCTATGATTAGTATAATGATCTCTGAGTTATAATATCTTAAGATTACCTGTTATTCCAGAAGTTGTTGAACTGTAAGTTTTGTGGGCAAGATGGCAGTGGTGTAGGAGGATCTGTTTTGTACCACCTCCCAGAACCAAACTGGAAATAAAAATAAAGAGGATAACAGCCACCCAAAATAAACAACCAAAGTCTCCTTGAAGAGACTTAACCATGGATGGGAAGAAACCACCTCAAGACTGGTAGGAAGGGCAGGGATGTGAAGAGGCCAGCACTTCTCCCACAGTCCAAGATTTTGGCATGGCTGTGGGAGCTACCCCCCTGAGAGGGGGGAAGCCTGGACCCTGGACCCTGGACCCTGGACCAGTCTTCCAAGCACAGAGCACCAGTGCCAGGATCAGCCATCCATGTAGCATCCAGCAGTGAAATGCCACAGAGTTTTTGTCTGTTGGGGAGAGGCAGAGCCCACTGGAGACAAAGCCACTTTATTTTTCCTAAGGGGCCAAAGCACAGGTTTCTTATTTGCAGTCACTCACCTTGGGCTCAGGTGAAGGGAGAGCAGCATGGATGAGTTGACTGGGAAGAGTCTGTAGTGGAAAGCTTTGGGGAGTGACATGGCAGAATGCCTGCTGGGTTCCCTGTGCTAGGATGTACCTCAATACTGCAGCAGTCATTTTTCTTGAGAAGTGCAAGCCCTTCCCAGGGAGAAACAGTTACCCCACACTGGGAAACTGCTCACTCCACCTCCGGAATCCTGCTTGCCCGACCCTTTGGAATCCTTCTTGCTCTACCCTGTATCTTTTTTCCCTTACTTTCCCCAACCCTGCATCTTAACCCCTGTTGAGAAGACAGCAACATAGGCAGACTTGAGGGGTGTCAGAGACTGGCTTTAAGACAGCCATTATATATGCTTTCCCAGGCACCAGACTGGTGGTTCTCCCACGTGGGAGAGCCATGGAAATACCCTCTTGGTTATCTGGGATCTGGATGCCCCACCTGCTTTCCTACTAGGGGCTCCACTCTGCCAAATTCAGGGAAAGAATCTGGGACAGACTCAGATGTGTGGCACAGGGACAGAGGAACACATCCACAATCCTCTCTGAAGTCTGAATGGTTCCTGCTATGGGAGATCCAGGGGTACCCTCATCTAGATTCTGCGAGAAGCTCTCTCAGAAATAGCTGATTCAGCAGCTAGACTAAGACTGACAGCAGGCCAGTAGGCAGAGGCAGGTGGAAGTGGATCCCATGGTGCATTGGGTTGTTTGCTGACCCACCCCTGTGCCCTCTGCTGATAAAAGCCAGCCTTGCAGCACTGCCCAGAAGAGATGGCCACAAAAACTGTAGATAGCTTGTAGCTTCAAACAGACTCCAAGGGCTAGACATGGACATCTGACGTTGGTTTACACCAGCTCAGACAACATCAGAACCATATCTAAAGGGAGAACCCAGCAGGCAAGCACTAAAATCTGCTGAGAACAAAATCTACTTCAGTATGTTTAGTTATTTTTCTTTTATATAGCCTTTTTGTTATTATTTTTTCTTTTTCTTCAACTTTTTCTTTTTCTCTATTTTTATCTTTCATATCTCTTATTTTACTCTAACTTTTTCTTACTCCATTTTTCTTCTTTCCTTTTCTTATTTTATTGTATTCTTTCCCTTTCTTTGTTCTTTTTTGGAGATTTCCTCTTTGTATTCCTTACTCTTATTGTTTCTTTTCCTTCTCTCCTTTCATAATCATTTTTCTTTCTTTTGCTCTGCTTATAATCTTTTTTTCTTTCACTTTTCTGTCTCTTTCCAATTTCATTATTCTTTGCTCTATTGTCATTGATTTTGCTATTTTGCTGTTATTGTTGGGGATCTTTTATTCCCTTATTTTCATTTGTGTGTGTGTGTTGTTTTGTTCTGTCAGCACCTGTATAACAACATATTAGATGTGGTGGTGGTTGAAACTAGTGGACAGATAGCCAGAGGGGAGAGTCCACCAACCAATGAGCCAACAACAATCAAGACCCAAATACAGCAGGAGAGCTCACATAACCATGCAAGGGACATCATAGAGCATCCAGCTCAGGAGACCAAGAACACTGTACCATTGAGTCCCACAGGACTCCTACCATGTAAAACCACTCTACAAAGACAGAGAGTCAAAGCAGATCTATCTAGTATGTATAAACAAACAAAAAGAGTCAGCTAAATTAGGGAGAGAAAGAATCAATCCTCAAAATAAAAGGAGGAATCCTCAGAAAAAGAGCTAAATGAAATTAAGGCAAGCAATTTATCAGAAGTAGAGTTCAAAGTAATGTTATAAGGATGCTCAAGGAACTTGGTGGGAACTAAAAGGAACTAAGTGGGAACTACATCAGCATGAAAAAGGACATAGAAACTATGAATAATAATCAGTTGGAAATGAAGAATGCAATATCTGAAATAAAGACTGCACTAGAAGAAATTAAAACCAGACTAGATGAGGCAGAGGATCAAATGAGCAATTATGAAGGCAAGGTAGAAAATCACCCAATCAGATAAAAAAAAAAAAGAAAAAGAAAAAAAAGACATAAAAAGAATGAAGATAGCTTAAGGGAACTTTGGGACAACATGTGACATAATATTTGCATCATAGGTATACCAGAAGGGGAAGAAATAGGACGGAAAACCTGTTTGAAGAAATAATGACAGGAAACGTCCCTAACCTGGTGAAGGAAAATTTCACACAAGTTCAGGAAGCACGAAGAGTCCCACTCAAGATGAACCCAAAGAGACCAACACCAAGATACTTCATAATTAAAATGACAAAGTTGAAAGACAAAGGGAGAATCTTAAAAAGAGCAAGAGAGAAACAGTCAGATACATACAAGGGAGCTCTGATAAGACTATCAGCTGACTTCTTAAAAGAAATGCTTCAGTCCAGAAGAGATTGGCATGAAGTATTCAAAGTAATGAAAAGCAAGGATCTGCAACCTAGACTACTCTATCCAGCAAGGCTCTCATTTAAAATTGAAGATGAAATAAAGAGGTTCAAAGGAAAAAAAGGCTAAAGGAATATATTTCCACCAAACCAGCATTGCAAGAGATGTTAAAGTGAGTGCTTTATGAAGAAGAAATAGAGAGAGGAACATAGATTGAAGGAATGAAAGGGCAATTAATAAGTATCTCTCAATAATAAACTTAACTGTAAATGGATTAAATAATCCAATCAAAAGACATATGGTAGCTGAATGGATAAGAAAACATGACTCACATATATGCTGTCTACAAGAGACCCAAATGAAATGAATGAAAGATTTACAGGGGCTGAAAGTGAAGGAATGAAAAAAAGTTTTTCCATGCAAATGGAAATGAAAAAAAAGATGGGGCAGTAATACTTAGTATCTAACAAAATAGACTTAAAAACAAAAGCCATAACTGCAGACAAAGAAGATCACTCCACAATACTAAATGGGATCAATCCAACAAGAGGATATAAGCCTTGTAAACATATGCAGCCAATATAGGAGCACCTAAATATTCAAATAAAATGGTGGAGGACTTTAAGGAAGAAATCTACATCAATCCACTTCAGTCATTGTAGAGTATTTCAACCACCATCCTGTACCAAAGAATAGATCTTTCAGACAAAAAAATCAAGGAAACAGCAACCTTAAACAACACACTATATCAAATGTATTTAATTGGTTTTTACAGAACATTTCTTTACAAAGCAGCAAAATACATGTTCTTCTCAAGTGCACATAGATCATTCTCAAAGATAGACCACATGGTAGGACACAAAATAATTCTTAACAAATTCAAGAAAATTTAGATCATATCAAGCATTTTTTTTCAGATAATAATGGCTTGAAAATAGAAATCAATCCCAATTAAAAAACTCAACATTCAAACACATGGATGTTAAGTAATATGTTATTAAATAAAGAATGGATCATCAATGATATCAATGAAGAATCAAAAAGTATCTAGAAACAAATGAAAGTGAATACACAACAATCTCCAAACTTAAAACCTGTGGGATACAGCAAAAATAGTACTGAGAGGGAAGTTCATAGCATTATAGGTCTACCTAAAGAAGACAGAATAATCTCAAATACACAACCTAAGTGTACACCTAAAAGAACTAGAAAAACAATAACAAACAAAGTCCAGAGCAAGTAGAAGGAAGGACATAATCAAGATTGGAGCAGAAATAAAAGACATAGAGACTAAAAATAATTTCAAAAGATCAATGAATCCAGGAGCTGGTTCTTTGAAAAGATAAACAATATTGATGAACTCTTAATCAGATTCCCAAAGAAAAAAAAAAGAGGACTGAAACTAATAAAATTAGGAATGAAAGAGGAGAAGTAATGACTGATACCACAGAAATACAAAAAATTGTAAGAAATTACCATGAGCAACTACTTGCCAATAAATTGGACAACCTGGGCAAAATGGACAAATTTCTAGAAATATACAATCTTCCAAAACCAAATCAGGAAGAAGCAGAAAACTTGAATAGACCAATAACGACTAATGAAATTGAAGCAGTAACAACAACAACAACAAACTCCTAGCAAACAAAAATCTGGAACCAGAGAGCTTCATAGGCAATTTTACCAAAATTCAAAAAAGGACTAACACCTATCCTTCTTAAACTATTCCAAAAAATTCAAGAAGAGGGTACAGTTCCAAACTTCTTTTATGAGGCCAGTATTATCCTATTTCCGAAAAAACAGGTGAAAACACAAAAAGAGAAAATTACAGGCCAATATCCCTGATGAACATAGATGCTAAAATCCTCAACAAAATATTAGCAAAACTGGCTCCAGCAATACATTAAAAAGATCATACACCATGATCAAGTGGGATTTAACCCATGGATGCAAGGTTGGTACAATATTAGCAAATCAATAAATGTAATACATTACATAAACAAGATGAAATACAAAAATCACATGATAATATCAATAGATGCAGAAAGAGCATTTGATAAAATCCAGCACGCACTTATAATAAAAACACTCAACAAAGTGGCAATAGAGGGATGATACCTCAACATAATAAAGGCCATACATAAAAACCTACTGCCAATATGATACTCAATGGTCAGTCAAAGACTAAATTTGTTTCCAGTAAGATTGGGAAAAAGAGAAGGGTGTTTGCTTTCATCATTCCTATTCAGCATAGTCCTGGAAGTCCTAGCCACAGTGATCAGACAAGAAGAAGAAATAAAAGGCATCCAAATTAGGAAGGAGGAAGTAAAACTCTCGTTATTTACAGACAAAATGATAGGGTACATAGAAAACCCTATAGGCTCCACCCAAAACTACTCTACCTAATAAATATATTCAGCAAAATAGTGGAATACAAATCAATATTCAAAAATCCATGGCAGTTTTATACACCAATACTGAACTATCAGTAAGAGAAACTAAGAAAACAATCCATTTACTATTGCAACAACAAAAAATAAAATACCTGGGAATAAATTTAACCAAGGAGGCAAAAGACCCATACTCAGATAACTATAGGACACTGAAGAAAGAAGTTGAGGAAGATACAAATAAATGGAAGTATATAGCATGTTCATGGATTGGAAGAATTAGCATTATGAAAATGTCCATACAACCCAAAGCAATCTATAATTCAATGGAATTCCTATTAAAATACCAATGGCATATTTCACAGATCTAAAACAAATATTCCTAGAATTTATATGGAACCAAGAAAGGCCCAGAATGGCCTTAGCAATCTTGAGAAAGAAGAACAAAGTTGGAGGGACCACAATATCTCGTATCAAACTACTACAAGGCCACTATAATCAAAACAGTCTGGTACTGGCATAAAAACAGACATATAGATCAATGGAACAGAATGGAGAGCCAGGAAATAAACCCATGTCTCTGTGGTAAATTAATATTTACAAAGGAGCCCCGAGCATACAATGGAGTAAAAATAGTCTCTCCAATAAATGGTGTTGGGAGATCTGAACTGGTACATGCAAAAAAGTGAAACTAGACCACCAACTTATGCCATACACCAGACTAAATTCAAAATGGATAAAAGACTTAAATTTAAACCATGAGACCATGAAAGTCCTAGTGGAAAACATAGTAAAATTTCAGATATCTCGCGTAGCAATGTTTTTGCAGATATGCCTCCTAGGGCAAGGGAACAAAGGAAAAAGTAAATGAATGGGATCATTTGTTGGTGGAAATGCAGACTCATGCAACTTCTCTGGAAAATAGTATGGAATTTCCTCAAAAATTAAAAATGGAGATGTCTTTTGATCCAGTGATTCCACTTCTGGGAATATTCCTAAGAACCCCCAAATACCAATTCAGAAAATATATGCACCTCTACGTTCACAGCAGTGCTATTTACAATAGCCAAGATTTGGAAACAGCCTAAGTGCCCATCAGTATATGAGTGAATAAAAAATCTGTGGTACATTTGCACAGTGGAATACTACACAGTATTAAGAAAAGAAGGGTTTTTTTCCTTTTGTGACAGGATGGACAGAACTGGAGACTGTTATGCTAAGTGAAATAAGCCAGTCAATGAGTGACAAATGCCATATCATCTCACTTATAAGGGAATCTAAAGAACAAAATAAACTAACGAGCAAAATAGAATCAGAGGCATAGAAAATGGAACAGACTGACAGCTGGAAGAGGGGAGGGAGGAGATAGAAATTGGTTGAATGCAGGTGAAGGGAGCAGTCAGCAGGCATACATGCATTTCCATGGACGTGGACAATGGTGTGGGGATTGACTGTGGGGATGAGGGGTGACTGGGCGGTGGGGAAAAGAGAGGGAAAATGGGACAAATAGAACAAACAATAAAATATGTAAAAGAAAAAATTCTCCAAGCCCATAAATCCGTACCATTATAATAATCCTTCTGTTCACAAGGGCAGATTAGAAGAAAATGAGTATGCTATGAGTAATTATATATATATATATATATATATATAATATGTAATATATATATTATATGTAATATATATTTGGATCAAATGTTAGTGAATGAAGTAAGTTAGATATAGTTCAGCATTATGATTTATAAAGCAATAGCGATTGCAGTGTTTCTATATCCACAGACATACACCACAAATATGTGTGTGTGTGTCTGAGAAGCATCTCTTGAGATCAGATGCATTGTCTGTGTCCTTGCGAATACCACGAGCAGCAAGTGAGTGTGAAGGAGGAGCCCATCTCCTGGTTCTCATTTCCGTAGCTCTCCGTGAGAGTGAAACCGCACAAAGACAGGGTGTGTCAGAGGTGAGTGGTCTGTACATCTCTCTGTTCAGCAGCATGGGAAGAGAACCCTGCAAATCCTGGCATTACATCGGAGCAGCCAAAATGCAGCGGCTTCTGACTTTGGCAGCTGGGGAAGTTGGAGTAATGAGTTGAAATATCTGAGAAAAATATGCCCAGAACTGAACAAATCTTCAGACTTCACACATGAGTGAGCAAACATTTGCCCTAGATTAATGACAGTTCAGCAAACCTGCGAAGCACTGCAACATGCTTTCTAGAGCACTTCAGCAAGGACATCGCAGATCGCACTCTGTGAAAATCCTTTAATGGATGTGTTAGGGAGATGCCCTTGTATCCAACTGGTGCCACCCTAGGTACTGTGCCTGGCATCATCTGTCACTATTCTACCAAATAGTACAGCACATTTCATACACACAATAACACTTACATTTCAGATCTGCATGATGACTTTTTATTGCCCCTATTACCTGAAGTCTAAGTTTATGCCTTTGCACTCTTATGGAATACATTGTTTGCTTCATCACTGTCATGTGCCTCCCTTAACATTCAAGATGATATATTATCACCAATCCCTGTGAGTCATGTCTTATCTGATATCCTGACAGAAAGGCTTTTTTATCCACTTATTGTCTTGAGCCAGCAAAGTAGGTAAAAGGTTTGGGTGGGAGGGGTTGTGAGGGGAAGAGAAGGATTGTGTCAAGGATTAGATTTATCAGTTCCTTAGTATGATGGTTTTTGCTGGTAAAAAAAAATGTTCCTTTCCATTCTCTAGTTTCATACTTCATTGCATTATGCAGTGATGAGTAAATAAAATTTATAGTTATTTGATTTGATGATGAAATGAAAAAATGGAAAGAAAAGTGTCAGGCTTTAAATGATGGTATAGTTGAAATATTGTTAATATGGATCTTGTTCAATTTCCTATTTTGTTCTACCTTGTCTCTTTTTTGGACCAGTGGTTGAATATTTGGGATAGAAACAAATTTTAAGTGAAAGAACATTGTTAATGTTTGATATAGTTTCAGGTACTTCAACTAGCCTCTGATGTATTGGGAGCCCCATAAATACAATCTGATGCAAAGATAATTCTAAAGTTTTTATATAAGAAACAGTAGGGTCTTCTAAGTCTGAGGACCACCTGCTTCTACAAATCCTTTAAAAATGCTGACAAATGACTCTGGCTTTGTGATTGATCTGTTTCTTGGTTCACTTTATAGGCAGTTTAATTGTTTAGTATTTTTATGTGGAGAACATGTTAAAAGGCATGTCCACTGTGATTCAATAGTTTCTTGAAGGATTACTGTTTATACCTAAGGACTGAACATAATCCAAATATTTAGGGTGGTGAGAGGCACCAGGAATGAAGCAGAAAGCATTGGTTGCTTGTGGTTTTCTCCTCATAGGATCTGATTGTTTTATGAGAAGATACATTTAGTGATTAATTTCTTTAGCTACTTCCTACTTACAGGCCTAAGTTTTTAGATTTAGCCTGTTCTGTACTGGTACTACGTGATCTCAAACAATTCATTTAATCGATTTAAGAACACTGGCAGGTTGATCTAATTTAATTGACTTGCACATTAACTGATTTAGTTGGCGACCCAGGGATATGTTAGGAGTGAAGCATAACCGGACAGTACAGCAGGAGGCGGGCACTTTCAGGGCTCAAGGGCTCAGAAACTTTATCCCATATTCAAAGGCGATACACATCAAAACATGAAAAGACACACCGGACACTGTTCTCATTTGGCACGCAGCATGACTGAGCTGAATCTGGGCCAACTAGCTGTCCCTTAAAGGTTCCTGAGAGAAACAAATTCACCCATAAATCACAGTGAGGAAGTCAGGGCTTATTGCAAGATGAAGGCTGGATGGAAGTTGGTGTGTAAGTTACACTTTTCTTAACTTTATATTGGACTTTTCTTTGAGAGAAAGGGAAGACATGTTTTTTTTTTTTTTTTTCAGTGTGTCTGGTTTTGATGGGAGAATTTGAACAGAATTTAATGGTTTTTATCCAGAAGGATGAGGTGTAGAAGTTATATCAGTGGAGAAAGCACTGAATTTTCAGACCAATAAAATGACATTTAGTTTACTAAGAAACACGCCTTTCCTTCTGAAGGGACCTTATAATTCTAATGAAAAGACAAAGAATGCTGAATCGTATGACTTGTATCACAGGTATGGTGGCTCCCACAATCTGGAGTAGACATTCATTGCTTCTTCTCTTAACCATTGGCTTTTTATTTCATTGGGTTATTTATCTTGAGTATTTTAGTTTTCATTTTACACCACGAAACCTCAATTCTCCTTTAACTATCATTGAGAATCAGCCTTCTCCCCTGTCTTCTAAACATTTTTCTCTGAATTTTCTCTGTACCAAATCTTTCTAGATGGTTACTACCATTAGTATATGTAATGGCACACTTTCTGGAACACGTTGTCTTGCTTTGATGTTGAAGACACCAGCTCCAGAAAACTTGGGTTTCAGAGCTGGCTCAGTAACTCACTGACTCTGGAACGTCCAGCAAATTGCCAAAGCAGAGGTTGTTCAGCCGTCAGAAAAATGGGGATAACAGAGCTCAAATTACCTGTTACTCAGAGAAGTTATGAAGTTGGAAAATGAGCAAATATATGTAAAAATGACTTACAGATAAAAATCAGTGGGTTGCGGTTTTAATCTCGTACAGGTGAGGAACTGTGGGCTCTGGGAATTTCCAAGACTTATCCAAAGCCACAGAGTCATTAGTGAGTGAGTGGTATTAGAATGGCTGATCCAACTTTTTTTGGATAGCAGATATATGGTATATTTTCTCATTTTATGTTTCCCATTTTGTTTTTCTCATATTTAAAGCATATTTCTTATAAGAAGTATATCGTTTATTTTCAATTTTTGTCCACTGTTATTATAGGGTAAGTGGAGGCCGTCTGGCTTCTTCCCCCAGGTGTCTAAGGGGAGCAGTGTTCCCATTGCCTTGGAGGGGCCTGATAACCACTGTTCTCACAGCCTTGAGACTGGGTTCAATAAACTGTTCCAATAACATGAAGTGAGCTCGCATGCGCAGAATTATGTTATGTTATATAATGTTCTGGCATTTTGCTGGCTTTGTTCACCTGTAGCACTTAAACAGGTAGGGGCTTCTCACTACAGACACACAGCTTGCAGCATGCGTGGCTCGCTCTCCTGTGAATAAAGGTATGTCAAACATCCCCACGTCTCCACGCATTTTCTTCTGTCTCCCCAAAACGAGAGTGGATCTGCCAGCCTTGATGGGCTGCAACACTGTGATAAACCCAGGCTTTACTTGGAACACCTAGCCTTCAGTTTTTCTCTTGAGCTCTATTGACCACCAACATTTTTCTGGTTTCTCTGTTTTTGATTCTCAGAATCTGTCCAATGCTCAGAATTGGTAAAAACTTCCAAGGAAAATGCAGCTACAGAGAGTCTGTTCACTGTTACTCCAGGGTTTTCGGCTGCGGCGTACATAAGCATTATTGCCTTGGGGAGATTTTGCCTTCTGTACACCAGGAGATTGCATACAATTCTCTGTTTTTCAGAAATTTTCAGTAGCTCTCCAAAGCACCCAACTGCGCTTTACTTCAATATTTGGCAAATGGTGGGGAGGAAAACCAGCTGTGTGTTAAGATTCTTCAAAGTTTCCAGTTTTATTACTCCATTCCCGCAGTACCACCGAAACTCTGCTGGTTTTACTGACCCCAAGCAGCAACCTTTACCTGGCCCACACCCAGGTTCTCAGCCTTTAGCCGATGCTGGAAGTCAACAAATTCCTCAGGGAAGCAGATACTGGCAAATCATTCGCTCAACATCTAGAGTTTCTTCCTTGTACAAAATTTTAGCCTTCTAATTCTCAGACAGATCATTTAACAGATCTATCTATAATCTATCTATCATCAATCATCTTGTCTACCTATTGCTATATCCAACTTTATTACTTGTTTAGTGGAATGCTTTCCTACTGGGAACTACTCCATCCCCCTCTCGGGCTTTTCAGTTAGCCCGACAGAATTTCTCCAGTTCATAATTTATTTGCTTGCCAACTAATTACATGATTATTATAGAAAAGTTAGAAAATACTAGGAAAAGAAGAAAAATAAAGACCCTTTAAACAAATATCTTAACTACCTATAGCTGTGAAACAAACTACCTCAAATTTCAGAGGTTTAAAAACACCATTTTAGTTTTACCCATAGTTTTGTGGGTCTGATAATATTTGGTTAAATTGTTTATCTTAAAATTTGTTCCTAAGGTTTTATACCTTTATTTATTTAATTATAGAAGTTAACATGAACACATGCTTATTAGAAAAAAAGCTAAAATGCTATAGAGATATATGGAGTAAAAGTCAAATCTCCTCTAAGACCTCTCCCTTAATTTCTCTTTTCTGTGAGGACTGAGGTTAACACTCTAGTATGTGTCCTTCCAGAAATTTTGTATGAATTTTCATGCCTGTATATGTGCCACCATATCATACTTGACCCTTATATATTTGATGCTAGATAGGATGAACTCATGCAGAAAATGTGGTTCAAAGCTGTGCTCCAAACAAATGAAAATAAGAAAGCCCCCTCTCCCCTAATCATTCAAAGTTTTGTCATTCCTCTTGTCAGGAAGATATTTCTAGCTATTTTCCAGTACTTTGATGACTTTCAAGTGCTCGAGAGAAGGCACAGCTTTCATTCCCTAGACACGGTTTTGTTTCATCACCAGTCATTTGTCTATAATGCATGTCAGAAATGTGGGTGACCAATGCATTTCAAATGAGGTTAATGTCAACAAGCTTGTCTTTACACAAAAGTGCAGTTTATCATCACTTAATTGCTAAACAAGTCTGAGTTTTAAATATCTTCTTTACAAAAGAGAAACTCCTAGCTTTAAAAGACTTCAATAAATAACCTATTTATTTCAAGGTTATTTAAATATAATATGAGTTTTAGTTTAAACAATTTCAGACTAAAAAGCATGTTTTAGATTTAGCATTACTTTCATAGCATTATTTAGTTTTAGGGGTATAAGTCAGTCAGCACATGTTCAACAAGCTTTGTCCTATGGCCTGCAGGAATTACCTTCACCTAACTTTTAAATAAGAATTCTGTGCCTTTAGGTGAAGCATAATTATAATCCTCAGTTTAAGGTTTGATTCATTTAATCTGGCTTTGTATTGTTTTTTAAAAATATTATTAATCATAAAGCCCAATAGTAACCATTAATGCTATGATACTTTTTAAAAGTCAAAAATCGGTGTCTCTGATTTGGTTACATTTAGACATATTCAGTCCTGTGAACTAGGAATGGACTTTATCTCTAGGAGGCATAACTTCCTATCTGAACACTTGATTCTACTCCTTTGCCCTTTTCTGGCATGTCCTCTGTCAGTTATTCTCTCCTTTTATTGAATACACAAACTCCTTCTCTCTCTACAGGAACCCTCATTTTTAAGTATTTATTTCTCTCTCCTAAAACCAGTTTCATCTCTTCCCTTTGTCTCCACTTATTCTGCAGGTGTGGCTTTTTCTTTCTCTTGTCTGTTACATTTCTTGGAAGAGTTCATTTGCTGCCTTTACTTCCTTGGGTCCCTCTACTCCTAGCTCAGTGTTCATTTTCAATACCAGGCTGCTGTGCCTCGCCCTTCAGCAGCTGATACCATTGATCACTTTTTCTGTGTGTGTGAAATCTATTTCCTTTGACTTTCAGTACATCACTCACATTCTCATCTGATGTGGCTTCTTCCTTTGTGACATTTTGCTGGCTGTGTGTACTGGCTGCCTGGGAGTTTATTATCAGAACTGTCCTTGCTGTACATGCCACTATCCTGGGCTAGATTCATTCCCTCTTACATGTTCCCACTTCGGTTCAACGTAACACATTAAAAAAGCAACTTCTGTTTTGAAGTAATGGGAGACTCACAAGAAGTTGCAAAGGCAGGGTCTCCATGCACCCATCACCCAGTTTTCCCAATGTACAGTGTTACATGCAGTTAAAAGAGTGTCTCCATCTTGACACTGTTGAAGTTCTTTGAGTTCCTGGGGTTGGAGGAGTTTTAGCAAAATGGCTAGATATTCACTGATGCTAACAGAAATCTGTCACCCCCAGTTGTGTTTTCTTCCCAAGTTGTGACAACCAAAAGGTGCCCTGTACCTCTCCTTTCCCCCAAAATGAGAACTATTGAATTGGAGAGCCAATAAGTGTTTATCACATCCCTATTTCATGTGAGGCTGGCACTAGTGTATGTGAAATCTTGCTTTTTTCTTAAAGCCTGAAGAAATAATGTAAGGTGGCTTGTCTCTGAGTAGAATTTTATCTTTTGATAGAAAGAACCACTTTGCTACATACTTGGTTCTCTAATGAATAACTTTTTGATGTTTTAAGTGCAAAATAATAAAATCATGTAAGGAAAAACTTCACCACCATATAGTTGAAAATAAGTATTTTACTTGACAAATAGATCAAATTACTGTGCCAAGCTTTGAGAAGAATAAATCCGGTTGTCGTCTCTATGGAGAATTAAAAATAAGGCTTTTGTAATGTGAAGCATAAAACATCTTTCTAAACATCATGAAAGTAATTTATTTCCACAACTTCTTGCAAGTATAGCACATGCATTCTTATTTTACTTTGGAAATGTACCTTCCAAGACTCTGATTGCATTTCCTTGGACCTTAAATTAACTCTTAGAATGTCAATAGTTCAAATCCCCAAGTTTAGTTATTAATTTGAAGGATGCATTTCTTTGTTAAACTTGGAAGAAACATAATTGTTACTTCCTTATTTATGACTTATTGTTATCCCTCTGGAAAAGGATATTGTATAATAGTACTGCATATTTTTCAAGTGATATGTGGTTTTCTAAATCCCTTATATATCATTTGAGATGACTTTAGCAAGTACATAGAACACAGAAGTTGCTCAGGAAGTATTAATTACTCAGGCTACCTTATTTAAATCATCAAGGAAAACACCCTAAATATCTTCATTCTAATGAAAATAAACTCTCAATCACAGTCTTATTCATCTTTGTGTTGTTGTTATTTCCAATTCATAACATATTTATCACAAAATTTAGCATACATTTTGACAATTCCTTTTTAATTTCATTGGAAGCACTAATGGTCTACTGTTGACCTCCCCTCTCTACCACTCTGACAAAAAACAAAACCAACCAAACAACCAAACAAACAAACAAACAAGAAACCCTGAAGAGAGAAGGCACTGTCCTACATATTGAGCTTAGATTGACTAGTGGCAAGTTAATTAGAGGAAATGGGAAACCACTCACTCATCTGCACGACAGGATTTGTATTCTTCAAAATAGTTTAATTCTGATTTCATTTGGTTTGATATAAGTCCAAGAATACAGGATCATACCACATGTCTCAGTTTTGATAGTCTTTGTGGAGTTTGCCTTTTAGCTTTTTTAAAAATATGCAACTGAAATGATAGTTTACAAATAATATGAAATAGATCCAACCCTGATTTTTCAGGGAGGTGTATTGTCACCAATTGTTATGAACCAAATGAAGTGAGAGTGTCTTATTTCCCTTTAGTTTAAGCAGAGTAGGGCTTGCATAATCTGAATTCTGTGCTTTATCTGCATTGCCTTCATTCCAGGCGACCAAGTGAAGACCCTCAGTTGTATACAAGTGCAATAATATCAAGAAACAGCACAGTGAACAGAGACAGTGCTGGGTGTTCTTGGATTTAGGATAATGGGTATACTAGGAACATTATTTTCTACTGATTACCTTTATTTTTATTAAAGGACTTCTAGGAAGATATTTTCTTTAATAAATGATGAATAAACTTAAAAAATTAATTCTAGATAGTTTAGAATGATTAATGTGACTAACTAAATCAGGCATTAATTCAAATTCAGACCTTAGAATCTTTTTTTAATGTAATAAACAATGAAGTCCAATCTGACACATATAAGCCACTCATTATAGTGTCTCAGGTTGCTAAAGCTTGAATTTAAAATGATTGGAATCTAAAGGAAATTTTTCATCCTAAAATGAAACTTGCCCCCCAAAGCTATAATACATGCATGTTTTCAAAATACCAACCAGTTCTAGCCTTTAGAGATGCATTTCATATGAAAATTGCTGTTTGAAATAGAACACTGGTTTTACATTTCAAATTAAAAATATAATTCACCACCAAAGGTTCTGATTTGTTCCATCTATTGTAAACCAGTTCTTATTAACAAAGAAGGCTTCTTCGATAGTATGTTTTGGTAAACTGCATTTTCAAATGTATGGTTAACATCACAAATGTTACATAAATGATGTTCCATAAATAAATGGTATCGTGTGCTTTTTAAAAATACTCGAACCATCCCAAAATGCCTCCTGAAGTAACTGGTAGTGCAGCATCTGTGTAAGCAAATAGACCTGCATGTATGTTCTTAGTAACACCCAGAGGCAGGCTCATCCATTAGAGTTAGTTTTAGTAAAAGGAGATATATTGGCTAAGACATCATCATGTTTCTAACCCTTTTGAAAAGACATTACAGAACTTTCATCACCCACCTCGACCATCTCTAGAGAGCAGACCCTTGGTTTTACAAATACTGTCTGCAAAAACTGGACTTGTTACATTTCCATGAGACTAGATGTTCTTTCTCATCAGTTACCAGCTTTTCCTCCAGCTTTGTTAATGAAGGATCGTCTCCTTGCCTTGACTATGCTCATTACATACAAATGAGAGTTAAACCAGTAGCTTCTCAACCCCAGGAATGTAAGTGCTAATGAATAGAAAAGGGGTCACCAATGAAAAATAACTCAGGAAAGCTACATCTCCACACCACTGTTTGCAGCGCTTGGGAGAAGGTTCTAATATTAATGCCTCTTGTCAGAAAACCCTTGCAACCTCTATTAAATCATCTTCTCTATCGAAGGTGCTGTAGTTATAAATAGGCTCACAATGAATTCTGAATTCTCTACATGTAAATCATGCTACATACCATTATCTGATATCCTTGAATTAGGTATGCGTGGCCTTGGGGGCAGTAAAGGATAGGTCGATGCAGCCAGCTGTCTCTTCTAGTAATAACTGCAGCCCGTTGAAGACTAACAGCCAGACAATAAATAACATTTTCAAATCTGCATCTAGACTTCGAGTGGGAGAGAAATGAATAATGATTTCCTTGTGTTAGATTGGACTTAAGTAAAAGGTCAGACCTTTCAGCAGAAGGAACAACAGCCGTACACTCCAGTTAATCATAGATAAAAGTGTGTGTGTGTATAAACCTGTAAGCAAGATAATTAACGGGTCTACTTGCTTTTAGTGTATACCCCTACGTCATTTTATTCTCGCAAACTCCATTTTCTTTCATGTCTATTGCTCATTCCGATTCTCTGTAAAGGAAGGTGAGAGGTTAACAGATTAAATCCAGCTTAGAACAAGAAGCTTGGAGTAATTGATATTATATTTGAGCATTGTATTTAAATAAATCAGGGGAATCTTTTCAATGCAGACAATGTCTTTATGCATGGATTACATTAAGTTAGAATTATACATTTTATAAGTAAAGTAAAATATCTGAGTTTATTTGCGTATCTTCTAGGAGAATATAAATAACTATGATATTGACTGAGCTTAGTAGAAAAGCAATTTGCAAGAAACAATGTTCTTAGATCTAAAGACCAAAAAACAAAAACAGGGATAAGTTGATTCCATGAAAAACCTGCTGTGAGATTTTAATTTTCTTCCTTCGTGTCCCTCTGTAACGTTCACCTACATCAAAAGATTGAAGCCATGTTTCTTTTCTGAGAAAAAAGAACTGATGGACTATAGTTTATTTGGAAATACATTTTATTATTTTGTCTGTGTGATTGTGTGTGTGTGTGTATGTGTGTGTGTCTCAGTTATGCTTTACTTAGCAATGGTCAGGATCTTAACCACTGAAATGTATTCTGTCTTAACTGCAGTAAAGAACTTCAGAGCCTTAACTGTTTACTGCCCCAGCCTCCTCTGTCTCTGTGCTTCTGTGTGAACAACACAAGAAAACCACCGCCTGCACCCCCATTTGGGAGGGAGTTTTTCAGCAGTGATACAAATATTGTTGTTTTTGCTGGCAAGTAATTCACCAGTGGCTCATTTCCTTCCGCTTTTACTTCACAGCAATTGTAAAATAAACCACTCGTAGCACATGCTGTTAATGTCTGGTCCCTGGGGTGTAACTGATGTTCGTGGTGTGGGTCATGCGCTCGCTAAAGTGTGCACTAAAAAGGGAGAAATTAATAGTACTACCACTGATTCAAGCTAATGGTAGTCAATGTGCAAAGTCATTCCTTTAATAGTATCATAACATATTATTTTGTTGATTTCTATTCGAGTCTGATGCAAATACAAGCAAAAACACCCCCTCCAGAACATGCTAATGTAATGAATTTTTCAGAGGCAGAACTGGCCATATGCTGAACTTCCATTTATACATTATATTCTTTCCATTTCATTTTTGACCTTCATGTTATATTTGATGAGACAGTAAAATTAGTGGCATAATCACTAATATCTGTGCTTCGGCAGAATTTGACGGATATAATGCTACTCTTGTGTGTTTGGCTATTTGTGCATTCCACTTGTGTAATTCAAAAGTGAAAAAGATATTTTTTCTTAATTATATGTTCCTCTTAGGGATATAAATCATGTAATCGGTTTCAAGGGTGGAATTTATGTAACATGTTATATACAAATTTCAGTTGAACATTACTTTATTGTATTCTATTGAACAATAACTAGCAAATCCATCCTAATACAATTCTTTAAAAAATATTCTTAACACTTTCTAGATAGTGTCACATTCATGCTGACAACTTTCCCTCAACATTGATAGATGGTACATTGTTCAGTTCATCTTCTGGTTAAAGATATTATCATTCTTTTTTTAAAATATATTTTATTGATTATGCTATTACAGTTGTCCCATTTTCCCCACTTCACTCCTTTCCACCCTGCACACCCCCTCCCACCCACATTCCCCCCTTTTAGTTCATGTCCATGGGTCTTACATATAAGTTCTTTGGCTTCTATATTTCCTATACTATTTTTACCCTCCCCCTTTCTATTTTTTACCTACCATCTATGCTACTTATTCTCTGTACCTTTTCTCCCTCTCTCCCCCTCCTAATCCCCTGTTAATACCCCTCCATGTGATCTCCATTTCTGTGGTTCTGTTCCTGTTCTAGTTGTTTGCTTAGTTTGTTTTTGTTTTAGGTGTGGTTGTTAATAACTCTGAGTTTGCTGTCATTTTACTGTTCACATTTTTTTTATCTTCTTTTCTTAGATAAATCCCTTTACCATTTCATATAATAAGAGCTTGGTGATGATGAACTCCTTTAACTTGATCTTATCTGGGAAGCGCTTTATCTGCCCTTCCATTCTAAATGAAAGCTTTATTGGATAGAGCAATCTTGGATGTAGGTCCTTGCCTTTCATGACTTGGAATACTTCTTTCCAGACCCTTCTTGCCTGCAAGGTCTCCTTTGAGAAATTAGCTGATAGTCTTATGGGAACTCGTTTGTAGGTAACTGTCTCTTTTTCTCTTGCTGATTCTAGAATTCTCTCCTTATTTTTAATCTTGGGTAATGTAATTATGATGTGCCTTGGTGTGTTCCTCCTTGGGTCCAACTTCTTTGGGACTCTCTGAGCTTCCTGGACTTCCTGGAAGTCTATTTCCTTTGCCAGATTGGGGAAGTTCTCCTTCATTATTTGTTCAAATAACTTTTCTGCTTGTTGCTCTTCCTCTTCTCCTTCTGGTACCCCTATAATTTGGATGTTGGAATGTTTAAAGATGTCCTGGAGGTTCCTAAGCCTCTCCTCATTTTTTTGAATTCTTGTTTCTTCATTCTTTTCTGATTGGATATTTCTTTCTTCCTTCTGGTCCACACCATTGATGTGAGTCCCAGTTTCCTTCCCATCACTATTGGTTCCCTGTACATTTTCCTTTATTTCACTTAGTGTACCCTTCATTTTTCCACCTAATTTGTGACCACATTCAACCAATTCTGTGAGCATTCTGGTTACCAGTGTTGTGAACTGTGCATCTGATAGGTTGGTTATCTATTTATCACTTAGTTGTATTTTTTCTGGAACTTTGCTCTTTTATTTTGGCCATTTTTTTTTTTTTTTTGGTCTTGACATGCCTGTTACGTATGAAGGGTGGAGCCTTAGCTGTTCACCCAGGCGGGGTGACTGGCGGAGGGGTCTGAGAGGGAACAATGATGCCTGCTCCTCTCTCTGCTGGATTTCAGTCCCTTCCACTGCCCAGTTCCCACAAGCAAAGTGGGCCCTTCCAGTGCTGATTCCTGTGTGGGTGGGCTTGTGTACATTCTAGAACCCCATGGGTCTCTCCAATGAACTCTTCTGTGAGGCTGGGAGCTTCTCCCAGCACCTCAACCCCCAAAGGTGTTTTCAATCAGTGACTTGAGGCTTTATTTCCCTGCGCTGGCGTCCTGGTTTGTGCGGTCCCTCCTGCCCCGCAGTTGTTTCTCCTGATTTATCTGCAAGTGAATGTGGGACCACCCTGTCTGCAATCCACTGCCTCACCACATCTGCCTGCTGGTTCCTTGCCGGCCAGCTACAGCCTTGTGAGCCTGGGGTCCACCAGCCACCACCTTGCTGTGAGTCCTGTTTTCCCGGCTTTCCAACTCTGCCCCTCCTACTGGTGTAGAGGAATGTGTCTTCTTTAACTCCTTGGTTGTCGGACTTCCATACAGTTTGATTTTCTGTCAGTTCTGGTTGTTTTTTGTTTTTAAATTGTTGTTGTCCTTCTTTTGGTTGTGCGAGGAGGCACAATGTGTCTACCTATGCCTCCATCTTGGCCAGAAGTAGAGATATTCTCATTCTGAAGAGGTTATTCGAGCACACAAAAGCATGTTCTAATAGCTTGTCAGGAGCAAGTTCTGGCCTAGATGATTTGCTATTCACACACAACTGTTGGCATTCAAACGTTACACCACCGAAAAGTGCAGTCCCTGGCTGCACCAGCATGATTTCGACATGCAACTCCATCTCTTTTCCTAATTTACATCCCTGCCTTTATCCACAGATGTGCAAAGTTCTACTCCTAGGATCCTTGTATGCAGCAGATTTTGTTAAATAGTCTATTCTTGTTATGTGCAGTAGTTAATGTTCTATACAGTCACCGTGAACCTTGAATTAGCAAATCCTGTAATATTACTTCTAGTGGAAATGCAGGGTTAAGTACTGTAAGCTTTTGGTCACAACATTTTAACCAACTCATCAATACAAATCTTATGTCTGCTTTCTGTTTGAAGGTCCATTACTTAATACATATTTTTGATTCATTAACATTGAACTTATGACCAATAGCACTATAAGTCGTGCCTGACCAAAGTTTATCTAATACATGTATTTTTCTCCCTAAGGCACATCACGGCCTTCGTGTGCTTAGGAGCACTAGACAGCTCTGTGGCACCGTGCTTGGGAGCATTTCAAACAGTGGACCCACCAGCAAAAATGCACAGAAATGAGAAAACGTGACAGTAAAAAGATGGCGAAAGGACCCCTGTTTATAATGTGAGAGCTGAAACCAGAAGGTGGATGGTCCACCCATTCAGACTCAGCTGGGAATGTGCACTTTGTGTGACTCAAAATTTGTACTGCTGTGTGCATGCCTGCAAAAGACTGCTACAATGTCTCTATTATGGACTTGGAGGTTACAAATACACTTTAGCAAGTAGGTGATTGGCAAGAATGGAATCTGCAAAAAACAAAGATGAACTGCATTCAGTGATGTGGAAAGTAGCATAATCAAAGCAATGGAAACCACTTAAAATTGGATTTATCTATTTATACACATACACACATCCCCTCCCATTGTATTAGTTTTAGGTATATACCATAATAACTCGATATGCAGAAATACATTGTGAAATTATTGCCACATTGAATTTAGTTAACATCTACCACCAGTTAAATGTTTTTTCTTGTGATGAGAACTTTTAAGATGTACTCTCTTAGTAACATTCAAATATACATTATAGTATTGTTAATTGTAGCCATCATGCTGTCCATTACATGCCAGAGCTAATTTATTTTATAACTAGAAGTTTGTATCTTTTGACTACCTTCACCTATAACCATTCCTGTTTTCAAAATATGGTAGCTATTTTATTTCTTGCTGTCTCATCTCTCTTCTTCTTTCCAAATTTTCCACTCCAACTTGTCTTCGTAAACTGTGCCTCTCTCCCCTTTACACCAAATCCATGCTCTCTTTGCCTTTTTTCATCTCTTATCGGAGAAACTGAAATTCTTCAACAATTCTTTCTACGTCCTTCTGGCTACAACCTCTGTTGGATTCCTGGCCTCTAGTTTGGATCCTGATGTGTGGAGTGATGCTACAGTTGCCGTGCCTCACCGCTGGAACGGTGTTGTAGGGTGCTGTGGACGCTTTGGTTGGGGCCTTACAGTGCCTCGGTCACCTACACTTGCACTTCCATGAAACATGAGGCTCCAGCTCTCAGTCCAGGCAGCTAGAACATTCCACTCACACTGTCCTTGCTATTCAGAAATGTTGAGAAACATATATCACTCAAACCTCAACTCTGAATTTCAAAACAGACTTTTGATACCAGTGGTAGAAACAAGTGCTTTGAGAGAGGTTATTTATTTATTTATTTTGATACTTAAGAGACTAGTTTTGGGGAAGCTTCCATATTTTGAGGTGCATAGCCACGTTATTAGTGTCAGCTCCCAAACTGGGACACAACACAAATTGTATTATATTTGTTTACTAGATTCCTTCCTATACAGCAAAGAGAATGAACAACTTACATGCAAAACTATGGGTGAAACTCACAATCACATTGCTGAATGGAAGAAACCAGACGAGGTAGCATGCATATGGATGGTTTTCTTTATAAAAATTATGAAAAGGCAAAACCATGTTATTAGAAGTGAGAATAGTAAACATTGGGTAGAAGAGGGTATTGACTGTGAGGGGGTGAGGGTGCTGCTTGCATTCTCTTTTCTTATCTGGGTTCTTAGTTAAATAAAGGTGTTCACTGTGAAAAGAATCATTAAGGTATATACATTTATAATGTGTCTTTTCCTGAATATATTCAATAAAATACTTCTAAATTAAGCATAAATCATGTGAAATGTACTATATGGTACATGAATAAATTAAAAATAGATTTAGATCTATATCTGCTGATTTGTAAGGATATCCAAATTACATTGTTAAGTAAAGGAAGCAAGCTGTGAAAGAAGGTGAAAGGATTAGGAACAGCACAGCAAAGGAATAGACATGCATCGCCCACCTAGCCCACTGCGTGGGGGTGGCCAGAGAAAAGGGGAGGCGGGGGCTGGATGGAGGTGGGCAGAGAGGGGGAAAAAGAGAACATCTGTCATTGTGCCAACTATAAAAATAAAGTTAAAAATAAAAAGGAAGCAAGTTGCAAGGTACACACACGCACACACACTGTTCTTCTGTTCTGGTAAGACAAACAAATGAATAAATTACCTACATGTGTGTATATGTTTATGTATGTGTGAGCAAGGGGAAATGGTGAGTAATACGCACCAGACGCTCGTGTTGTTGGTTATCTCAGTGGGAGCAGGATTAGGGGTTTGGAGCCTGTGCAGGAGGGAGATGGTTAGCATTGCCTTTTTACATTTTCTATGGTATTATTTGATTTGTTACAGTAAGCATGTTTTTACTTGATCATTTCAAAAACATAAAGAAATGGAAATATTTTATAAAGAAACATGTGAGCTGAGGTCTGACCTAAATAAAATACATGTAAGAATTTGTAGATCCCCCAGAGTCAAATATTCCTACCTGCCAAAAATAAATGAAAACCCCAAGAGCTGTAAAGGAGAAATAAGAGTCAGAGAGGAAGCACAAGACAAAGGACCCCAGGGATGAAGAAGTAAGACAACACATCAAGTGTAGCTCAGTGTTATTGGTGATAATACCACGAACCCACATGTCACCAGTTCACACCAGTCTTGTGAAAACCCAAACCACACTGACATAAGTAACTCCTGTTCTTGTCACTTACTGTTAATGCAATCTTCATGTCCCTTGAAAATACCCTCACCTCTTTCTGGGGATCCCACGATTGCCTCGGAGGAACTCAGAAAACCATTGGCTAGCTAGCCACCACTCAGTTCTCACAAACAGGCTCACGGAAAAACCTCCTTCAGCCCTGCCCCTGTGTTCTTTCTCCATCGCCTTCAACACAGGCCAAGGCCCGCCGTGCTCTCCTTCTCTGCATGTCCTCCCCGTGGTCTTCACTGTAGGTTTCAAGCTTCAAGAAGAGAACAAAATACATATAAGCAAATTTTTAGAACTCTCCCTATGTGGTTAGAACCACACATGTAAGTAAATGCCCCTGAGGCAGGGGTGTCAAACTCATTTCACTGGAGGCCACATCAGACTCGTGGTTGCCTTCAAAGGGCTGAATGTAATTTTAGGACTGTGTAAATGTAACTACACCTTAACTATGGGACAGGGAGCTCAGCACTGCCGCTGGGTAAAAACAAAGTGGAAGGCGGGATTCAGCTCTCGGGCCTTGTGTTTGCCACCTGTGCCCTGAGGAATCACCAGCTGCAGCTTATAAATCAGCTGAACTCTGCCTGTGGGCCTGGGCTCAGACAGGATGTACTTTTGCAGGGACAGGAATAGGTTACTCTCCGTGGGAACCCCAAAGCCACTGGATGAAATTTCTTGCTCCTCAGTTTTACAACCTAGCCTGAGCCTCATTAGAGCTATTTGTAGATTTTTTTCTTTACCTTTATATTGTTCTAGTAATCATGCCTGCAGCCCACCGTGGGAGGCAGTTTTACAGTTTCCCTACCTATAATATCCCCACACCAGGGGATGCACGCCTCTGCATCTTTCTAGCTTCTTTCACAGGTTCTCTAGAAACTGAGTCTTCCTCCTAATATCTGGGCAGTGTTGCTTCCTAATTTTTCTCTTTCTCTGGCTCTAACACTTTTATTTGTTGCTTATTAATTATTTTAATTGCTTCTGAAGTAAAGATGTACAAATATTCCATTAGTTTTTACATTTCTGCTTTTCCTCTATGGACTAGCATCATCAAATCACAGAGCCAAATAAAAGGTCCTTTTTTGACCCACCTCAGTCATTGCATCCACCTTAACTTATTCCATTGAGAATTAGGAATGAAAGACACCTGAATGCCTCGTGTTACCTGTACCCATGATGCTATGTGCAAATATTACACATGAACTAGCACAGTGTTTTTGCAATGGCCCATTTACCCAGATTCTCCTCCTC
Organism: Tonatia bakeri; assembly: GCA_004024845.1. Lineage (NCBI taxonomy): Eukaryota > Metazoa > Chordata > Mammalia > Chiroptera > Phyllostomidae > Tonatia > Tonatia bakeri. The sequence goes on from PVIA01004999.1 coordinate 78,433, forward strand.
TGGATTGTAAGCTCTCTGAAGGCAGGGTTCAGATCCCATCAGTTCGGAATCTCCACCATCCAGAGCCATATTTGAAACGGGGGCACACTAGATACAGGATTAACTCATTAAGTACCATTGTGTCATAAACATTCTGCTGCATTTTGAGGCAGTAAAGATGAGTAAAATGGTATGTAACGTCAAGATGCATAGTTAGTGAGGAAAAAAGACAAACAGTTATAACTGAGTGAGAAAAGTGCTCTAACAGAGACATATAAATTTGCTATGGAGCAAATATGAGGGACTGATTAGCTAGACACCTTTAAATGTTTATAATCTGGAATACCCAATTTTTAACATCAAATCGTGGCCTCTTGCCAATGGGCTAACTCCCCTGCAAAGCTCTCAGTCCCCTTGGAAAGAGGGCCATATTTCGTCACAAATCTGTAGAGCTCATTGACTGTTAAATAAATCAGTGCCTGTGTGCACCCCGACACCGTCTCTGTTTTGGCATAAAGACCTTGAATTATTTACTTGGTTCATGCTGCAACTTGGTTCATTTCATTGTGTGCATTTTCCTGAGAAAGACAAGTGAAATTGGGATTATTGCGCATTTAATAGCTGCCCTGCTTCCACATCTGATCTCTTTTAAGCCACATTCTGCCTGCCCTTTGTTTTCACTAAAATTATCTGTAAGAACATTTCTCTAAAATCTTGCCATCCCTACTATTTAGGTGAAAATGAAGGGCAGAAAATAGAACCTGAACTTCGCAGAAGGTCCTGTTAATGGATTACAAAGCTTTGTTGCCTCTCTCTTCAAGATGTGAGCATTGTAATCACTAAGCATACACACATAAGAAATTGATGTCACTACTTGGAGGGATGGGACCTTTTCATAATCCTTTTACTCTTAAAGGGAGGAAGAGACATCTCTTGTACTCCTAACTATGTCAGCTCCTAAAATGTAAGGGAAAAAAACACACACACAATAAATTGTGTGCTTAAGAATCAGCTATTAAGATTAACGCTGCCTCCCCCAATGTTGTCAAAAACCCAGATGTGTCATATTTGAGTTGCATTTTCATTATGTGCACATACTTGGCTTTGAGCAGAATTATATGAGTTGGATTAATTTTTTATATGGCCCTCCAGCAACTCCAGGCGGAACCATATGGGAGACATTTGGTTCTCATCAACTCCCTTTTACCCTTCCTTCCACTCCATTGCTTTAAACAGAACTTTCATTCTCTTTAACTATCTGCAGGTTTTATTCTGTTCAGAGAGAAGAGCCACTAAAATATTATGACCTCTAAGTGACGGGCTGTGAGACAGGGTCTCTCTCCAAAGCCAGCCCACAGCTGTGCATTGATCACACGTGTCGGTGGCCTGATGCAGGCTGTGTGGGTGTAGATGTAGGTGGGGGCGGGGGCTGGGGCTGGTTAAGGTCTGCTGTCTTTCATCTCACTGGAAGGATACTCACAGTACGGTCTGCATCTCCCCTGTGGTCTCTAAGGAAGTGGAAGGATTCAGTTTTCAGCTCTGTTATTATGGTGATTTTTGTTAAACTTGAAATTCACTTTTCCAGCAGGGTGGATGTCTTATAAGGGGAATAGTTGTGAGATTTTCTGAGAATTCACTTCATATATAAAGAATGATAACTCTTTATATCAAGACTTCCCTGTAAAGATTTCAGACACATCAGCATTACTTGCTGACGGCTCTGCAGGGGAAGGAAGTGGCAAATAGCAATGACTTTTTATAATGAAGGAGCCCAAGGCTGAGAATGTGGTAGAATGCCAACCAGCATTTGAACTTAGACTTTCTGACTATGCAACATCTTTCCCCCTTCCCGGTCTGGCTCATTGGCTTTCCTTCATTTCTCTGCTCTGAGAAAACACTGAAAGTAACAACACAAAAGCTACCCTTCTGGGTGCATTGTCAATGCGTACATTGCGATGGGAACCTGAGACCAGAGCATCGCTTAAAATCATGAGGTCAATTATCAGCTGACAAGACAATTTGAAATAACCTGGCCCTGGAGGCATTTTACACTAGATAGAAGCAGTCTACGTGGGGCAAATGGAATTTTAATTCTAATCAACATTTAGTTGTTTGAAAATGGTATATGAATAAATGAATACTTAAGAGAGCTGCCACTTAAAGTGCCTTACGTAACTTAACATAGGTGAATTTTGTCAAAAACCAGCTTCCTTCATAATGAAGCAAAAGTACTGCATGAAGTTAACTGTCACTTAGCATTTTTATTTCACATCCCTGCTCAGCATATTAAGTGGCAGATGCTTTCATACAGTACATTTAATCCCTTGATGGAATTTGAGAGCAGGCTGGAAAGTTCTTTTCAATTTTTTTGATAAGTCCACATCTTGCCCAGGTTTAACATTTATTCATGATGGCACCTCATCCCTTGCCTTCATAGTAAAATGCCAGAGGTTAAAATTTCTTATGGAAATTCTATTTAACAGAAAGCTTTATTTTGCATAATTACAATCTGGCTCAACCTCAATTCATCCAACATTTATTATAACATTTAAAGGTTTCAGAAATACCTCTGAGACGTTTTTCCCTCCTTTTTCTTCTTCTTTTTTTTTTTGAAGAACAGACATCATAAATTGTGTGTCTAAATTTGTGTTTCTCTCTCTCTTGCTCAGCAGCACTGAGTGACACTCCTCTGACTCGCCAGGTCCCCACTCACCCTTTCTCTGCAGCCCGGACTGGACCTGAGCCGCTGGCAAACCTGCTGCCGCCAGGGCGGCACTTCCCTCAGACACCATGGGCGGCAGCTACAGTGTAGTCATTTAGTACCAGCAGTTCTACCTCTTGTCCCTATCCATTCAACAACAGGATGTCTAGTTACACTATTTGGTGAAATGAAAACTTGAACATTTATATAGTTATGGTTTATAGGAAAGATAATGTAACTGACATGTTTTAAATTGTGGTTTTAGAGAGTTATATATTTTTTGTAATACATTTGCTAACTAACTGACCAGAGTAATTTTAGAGTCTGGAAACAGGACAATGTTAATTAAAACTGAAAATATGAAAGGGACAGGCTATTTTTCATATCTAGGTACTCAGAATAAATAATTTGACTAGGTAAAAATCACGTTAAATTGTCTGAGTTTAAGAATTAGCTTGCAAGTTGATGCATCAGTAAGATGTCTCACACAAATAATTAAGTGTTGTTGGGGACTGTGACTGCCTTCTTTTATTAAAGCCTTCTCATTCCAACTTCTCTGAGGAAAAAAAAAACACTGCTCTCAAAAATTAAAAAGAAAATAATCACTGCTACCCCATCAGTAACACAATTGGTGCCTAAGAACATCAAATGGTAAATCCAGGCATATTAATTACATCATTAAAGTAGCATTTGGTGCACTGCTGAGATGCATTACAATAACAATAACCTTTCTGTTAATAGGATTCACTAGCAGCATGTAATGCAGAAGTTGCATACAATGAAGATATCCCACCCCACCACCTCATGGCATAAATCAATATAGTCGGAGCAACAAAGAGTATTTCCATAAAAATGACATTAAACTATTTGTGTGTGTGCACGGATGTGCGCGTGTGTGCCTGTGTGGATCAGCACGATTTGAAAGCCAGATAAACGGCTCTAGAGAAGGCAGAGTTGCTTGGTTACATCTGCCGAAAACGATCTATGCTGCGTATGAGGGCTCGTGTCAGCCCGGTAATCACCTCAACGGAGAGAAAGCCTGCGCTAAACGTCACCTGGCCGACGCGCGCAGGAAGCTGGGCACTGCTAACCGAGTCAGTTACGCGGAGAGAGCGTCTTAGCTCTGCCTGCAGGCTAAATACATTTGTCTTGCATATAAAAGGAAAAATATGTGTGTTAAAAGAAAAAAAATCAGAGACCCATACGTAACAAACACCTCACCCCGAATCCTCACTGCCTGCTCTGAAGGCCATTAGGTAAGAAGGCTAACAGATGCAATCAGGGGGAAGGAGAAAGATTAAAGCATTAATGAGTGTTTCTGTGAGTCAGGCAGAGCTTTCCACTTTCTACCACAAATTGGTCATTAGTCAGTGCAGTGCAATTTCCCACCATCTAAAATGATCCCCCAAGACAGCTGAGGTTCACGTCGACAACAAACCTATAACACACCAGAACTGCTTGCCTGTGTCTGCATTCGAAGTACCGGGACGCAAAGAGTATTTTTAAAAATATTAAATAGCGGGGGTTTACTGGTATTTTAATGTATATATTTATGACAAAAGCAGAATTAATAATGTAGGTATGAAGAAAATGTCCTTGCTCTCTCCTACTCATTTTCTTCTATTGCCCCTTTAAAAGCATCCTCTGCAGTTATAATTTTGTTTTAGCTGCTCTGTAATGCGATGTGATTACTAAAAAGTCCTCACCTGATCACCTAATGCTTTCCTAGCATTTAAATAGAACCTCTAGTTCCCAAGCGGAGAACCTGGAATTCAGTGAGCACCAAGGTCCAGAGGGAAATCATAGCCACAACAGCTTATTCAGCACCTGGAGACAGGTGGGTGGGTGGCGGGGTAGGGGGAGAGTGTAGGCAATGATGTCTGCGTGATGATGTGGACCTCTCATTCCGTTGGTGAATTTACCAAGTTTCTTCAGCCTCAGAAACTTTAGTTTTAGAATACCATACCACAGTGGATTCAACTTTTGGGTTACACGCTCACTTAGTGGCCAAAATGAGTATTTAAAATGACACATTCATACTACAGAGCCTGAGACTATCTGAAACTAGACTGAGCAGTTAAATAATTGTTAGATGTTTCCTGCAGAGTGGAGAAATCCGAGTCAGTGGAGTTAGATGAACTGAAGGGAGGGGGACATTAGAAATCTGCTGGCTGTAGCTAGAGCATCTGTTTTTACATTAAGAATATGCTAGCCCATGGGACCAGAGACTTGCAACCTATCAATAATCTCTCATTTATTGAATTCTTATTATGCACCAGTCACCTGCCCTAAATGATTTCCATGCTCTGTTTTATTTATTCATCAAAAAGGTCTTTGAGGGTAAATGCTGTAATTATCCCAGTTTTACAAATAAACTTACCCAAGGTCACACGATCCAAGAACTATGTTTCATCTTCACGAACCACTTGTCAGTTGGCCCACACAAAGACCACTCATTTTAGACAAATTGGAAAACTATTATGGCAATGCAACAAGAAAAAGTAAGTCGTAGTTTGAACATCAGCAATCATTTTCTATAATTTAGAATAAGGGCAGGCAAACTATGGCCCAAGGCCAAGCACAACTTGTCTTCTGCTCTTGCACGAACCTTAAGCTAAGAATGGCTTTTGCATTTTTTAATGGTTGCAAGCAAACAAAAGAAAGGTACTACTTCATGATACATTAAAATCATAGAAAATAAAATTCTAATGCCCATAAACAAAACTTTATTGAGACATAGCCACATACATTTATTTTGGTATTGTATATGACTGTTTTTGTGGTACAGTGGCAGAATTATGATCTGCAAACCCAGGTAAACTACCTGGCCTTTTGTGGAAGATACTTTCCAGCCCCCAATTTAGAGGGATGATGTTTCTCAGGGTTTATCTATTAGGCTTGCTGACAGTGTGCTTAAACTTTAGGTCACGTTCAACATTTAAGATAGTTTGTTTTTTATTTTTCTATTAAATCAAGGAATCCTAATTTGCAGGAGGCCTTTGAAATGGTATCACACGTTTGATAGTTGGTTGTGAATATTTTGATCCAACAAGGTCTCGGGAAAGGTAGAGTGAATTCTCACTGAAGAGACCTGCAGCACTCTCAGATGCTCCCACAAGGAGCACGGGCAGAGGCTGGAAGGCCGAGCCCTCCTCTGTGGAGAGCCAGGGGGTGAACGCCGACTCTCAGACTTGGTTGCTTTCATCGCTGCAACATATTTCATGACATTTTGTGTCGTTATTTGGATGTGGTTTAAAAATGAGGTTCCAAATTCTTCATAAATTTATTTCTCCAATGAATAAAAAAAAATCACATAGGAAAAGTGGGAAAAGTCAGGTTATTGGGCATAAAGTTTTTACAGCCCTATTTGGTCTTGCTAAAAAATAAAGCCTTCACATGTAATCATGGATATTAAAATTATGCATTTTTTAGCCCTGAATTGTAGGTTTAGCTCAGGCAAAATACTTAGTACATTGCTGAGATCTACTCCTTGAGTAGGCTGCTTGATGTATATGACATAAATGGTCTTTACTGACATTATCAATTACATTAAGAAGTGGTATCACATTCCTTATTTCAAAAATTCATGTGAGAATCTTTCTTCTGTCAGAAAAATGTTCACTTGACTTCATTGAGAAAAGCAACTTTGTATACATAGTTCAACTCTTTGCATGTCTAAAAGCACATGTACTCAGTGACTGTAGCATCATCCTGTTAACACATTTTGCTATTTCCTTCAATAATTTGTTCTACAAGGTTATTATTTTAAATTTAATATAATTTTTATTTAAATAGACAATAGATGAATGTATTATTTAAAAAACAGTAAACTAGAAATATGTTTAAAATACTCCTAAATGACCATATGCATTTCTATTTCTCTCTCTGAAGCAACCATTTCATCAGCTCAATGTGTAATATTCTCAACTTTTTATATAAATAAGCACATAGAAATAGAGTTTTTGTATTGTGTATGATTTTAACATAAACATTGTAATATATATGTGCTCTTTTGCAGCTTGCTGTTTTACTCAACAGCACATTTACTGCTTAATGCTACCAAACAGTCCTGTAATATATTTAATAATTCTTCTATTGAAAAAAAATTCAGACTACTTTCAATTTTTTGATATATAAGCATAGCTATAATAAATATCCTTATTTATATCCTTTGTGCATATAAATCAGTGTTTCCCTAGAGCTGATATTAAGAAGACTTTTAACTTTGGCTGGTGTGGCTCAGTTGGTTGGAGCTTTGTCCCATAAACCAAAAGATTGTGGGTTCAATTCCCCATCAGGGCACATGCCTAGGTTGGGGCTTGGATCCTTGGATGGGGCATGTACAAGAGGCAACCAATCGATGTTTCTCTCCGTCTTTCTCTCTCCCTCCCTTCTTCTCTCCATAAAATCAATAAGCATGTTCTCAGGTGAGGATTAAAAAAGAAGATTTTTAGGAAGTTCATGCTAAATTTAATAGCTACTATTTAATTTGCCTTCAATGTGTTGCAGCTACTTACTGTATCATTGTGAAAATGCTGTGAGGGCCCCACGCCCATACCCTTGATGACAGTTTAATTTTTACAATGTAGTAGATGTTGCTATCTTATCTTCTGTTTTTAAAAGAATTAAGCATGTTTTATAGGCTTTATTAATCATTTGAATTTTTCTCTTCTCAGAATTGCCTTCTCATGTATTTTTCTTATTTTTTTATGTTGGGCTCATTGTTTTTCATTTTCACACTTTATATATTTTTTAATATTTTGGATAGGAAATATTATTTTCTCAGGCTAGCACTTCCCTTAACATGAATGATGGTGTCTCATGTCAAGCAGAAATTTTAATTTCATTATCAAATGTATTAGTGTTTTCACATTTGCTATGCTTCTTGTTTAAGAATTTTCTTACACATGTAAATGAACATTTTCTTTTTATATGATTTTTAGATGTTTAATCTAAGTAGAATTAATTTTTCTAAATGGTATGAAATAAAGAACTAATAATTTGTTGCAAAGTGTTAGCAGATTGCCTCAATAAAATTTATCTAGCATGTGTTCTTTTCCATTGATTTGAAGCAATACTCCTCTTAGAACTTAAATTTCCATATGTACATAAAAACTTCAGGACCTGTATTTTATTGCATTTATTTGCTAGCTATTTTAATTAGTGTATCTTTGTAATTATTTTTAGTATATGGTAGTTGAGTCCCATGCCATTATTTTATTTTTCAAAATTGTTTTGGGTATTCTTATATAGTTCCTTGTATGATTATAAAACCAGCTTACTAAGGTTACTGGAAAGAAATACAAATTTATTGTGATTTATTTAGATTGAAAGATAAAACATAATAAGAGTGTAAGTAATTTTATACCAGGGATTTTCTCTTCTAAAAACATGGTATATATCACTATTTATTCAGATCTTATTTTATGTCATTCAGTAAAATTTTGTGGTTTTTCTCATAAAAAATCTGTACAATTTGTGTTACATTTATTCAAACACATTTTAGTTTTTATTCTCCCCAGAATAAAATATTTTCTACTATATTTTGTTTCTGCATATGGCTAGTGTGAGCATAAGCTTGACTATTCATGGCAAGACAGTGTCCATATACCTTTGTATTTCAAGTGCAATTAACTTGAGCCCTAGAAAGAGATATGGACATAGGCTTGTCTAGTTAGAAGTTCCCACCCAGGACTTTGATGCTTAAGGAAATTAGTCAAATATTTAAGGAAAGATGAGGAATTGGTAGAGGAAGCATCAATTCAAGACCCTACGTGGTATGTGTTAAGTGGCAGCTCTGCCAGAGGCAGTACTGTGATTATTCTCTGTGTTATCTTGTCCGTGTTCCTCCGTCGTGGCTTCTGTGGACACTACACTGCCTGATGTCAAAGCCTGTGTTCTCCGTGAGAACCACTGATCCCTTCTAACAAATTCCTTTTCTGTTTAAATTAACCAGAGTTTGTTCTTTTTCTAACAATCAGGAACACTAGATGGATAGATTCTGTCATGAAAGAATGGGTTTCAGGGGAAAGTCCCTCAGGAAATAGAGAATTTGGGATTGGTCATCTGTACTGGGTTTGGTAAAGCTCGTGAAAATCCCATTGACATCCAGTGATAATACTCTGAAAACCAACTCCAAGTAGTGGCCCGGAAATTAATTAAATCATCAGCAGCAGTCACCTTGACTGAAGTGCTTACTGAGGTCAAGGTTTGGAGGGACTGTATTGCAGCTGTCTCATAACACTATAAAAGCAAGTGGAGTTCAAAGAATGTAGAAGAAAATAGTTAGTTCTAGTAATGCTACACAGCTTAAAGAACGAATAACCAAACTCCAATCTGTAAATTCTTATCACAAAGCATGCATGGAAACAAGAGATTTCCCATGACAATTTCAATAGAAATTTCATATTTTGTAAATTATAGAGCTAAGGTGGCTTAACTAAGTCAGAGTAAATATTTGATCCTGCATATTGCTGAAATACACTGGTATATGAATTCATAGCCTGATCAGGTCAATACTGCAAATTTTAGGGTGTTTATTAGGCAAGAGTAGTTTTCAATAATTTAAATAGGGATCTGTTTAAGTAATTGAAGGACTCTTGTCCCTCACTGAGCCTTTATTGATAACTTATGCTCATCTCTCCCCTTGTTTGGTGAGGGAAATCCACTCTTGCTTGAATATATTATGCCTTCCTCATCTATGGGAGTTACCTTACAAAATGAGGACAATTCCCCTTTTGCCTATTTCCCTCCAAACAACCAGACATATAGGCAGAGCAAGATCCCAAGAGGACCCAGAGGGCCAACTGTAAAATCTAATCTGGAGGGAAGTGAGAGGCAAACAAAACAGAAGAATTGTACAACTTTAATAATTTATATGAACAAAAATATAAGTAATAAGCAAGGTCTGTCCAGAAAAAGTCCAATCTAATCATTGTTAATATAATGAGAATGGTTTGTGTGACATTGATGTAACCTGGCAGCCAGAGAGAGTGGACTGGAATGTGCTTGCGTGAGCAATGACAACTTCACTGTACTAGTCATTGGTGGCAGTAGATGCCATTAAGTGAGCACAGGTACTGTGTGGCCATCACATTAAAAATTATTGAGTGAGTAGAGCAACGAATCTGCATCAAATTTTGCCTTAAGCTTGAACATCTCTCCATGGAAACTATTTCGATGATTCAGAAGTCTGCAGCTATGGGCAACTGGTGACTAGAAACTTCATCACAACAGTGAATCTGCTCATGCATCATGTCTCATCTTGTTCAGAGTTTTTTGGCAAAACATCAAATTGCACAGGTGACTCACCACATCCCTACAGCCCAGATTTGGTGCCCTGCAACTTCTGACTTTTCCCAAAGCTAAAATCACCCTTGAAAGGGAAGAGATTTCATACCATCAATGAGATTCAGGAAAATACAATGGGCAGCTGATGGCAATGGGGAGAATTGTGTGAGGTCCTAAGGTTCCTCCTTTGAAGGGGACTGAGGCAAAATTGTCCTATGTACAATGTTTCTTGTATCTTCTTCAATAAATGTCTCTATTTCTCATATTATATGGCTGGATACCTTCTGGACAGATCTTGTATATGGGAATGAATTCTGAAGTTTCACATCCAAGAAGAGAGAAACACTATTTTACATCAGGTAGAATTTAGCAATATGCACACATAACAGAGTTCTGTATGAATAGAACAGAGTTCTGACTCCATAGCTAGCTCAGGGAGCCATTTGCACTGCTGCTGATAGAACACTGGGCTCAATGGTGCCTGATACTAGAGTAAGTTGTCAGGTATTAATTTTTGTAAGATAAAATATTAAACTATAGAGATCACATTATTTATCCATGGTTAAAATAGCAGTTGAATCCTTTGACCGCACATTTCAAGAATACTTAGTTAATAAAAAACATTTAGTGAAGTTATTGACATGAGTGCTTTTGCGGATGGAGAAGTCGCTACTTTTGGTAAGGCAGACACTTAGAGATTATTTACCAATCATTCATTATAAAATGTAAGTTAAATCCATACTTATTCTTTTTCAAGTCATCATTAAGTTGAGTTTTTATACTTTTTTTTACTAAAAAGAGATAAATTATTTTTCTGTAATATTCAGAAGTTGGCTTAATGGTCACTTTCTAAGGACTGCTCACTTGTTAATTTATAAGTAATTTATATTTGTTATGGAAAACTACACTTGTTAACATGTGTGTCATTAAGAATTATGTTTCTTCACTCCTCTATCAAAGTAGATTAAATCTTCTATTGCCTTTGTGAAAATTAATCCTCTAAATATAACCTCCCTGACCTGTGATAATTGATTGAATTTTTATATACTAATAATGCATTCTTTTATTTTTGAAAATGAAATTTGTACACAAACTATCTGATATCACATGAAATTTTGTTCTTCTACTTAGATCTATTGCAGAAGAAAAAATTACCGGTGTGGATTTATCAGGTATCACCTGCTCCTTGCTGCCGTTCCTCACCAAAGCTGTGGGAAGCACACAGGTGATGTCAGCATCGATGCCTCTGCAGAGAGCTGTGTTGGCTCTTCTCTCTGTTGTGGGAGTTCTGGTGGGAACACAGCAATTTAAATAGGTTCCATGATTTTGATAGCAAGGGAATACCCATAGGATGGCAAAGGCCAAGAAGCAGTTTAGTTAATGGTTTAGTTAATAGCTCAACTATTAAAGGCAAAGAGGACCAGTTACCATAATAGAGAGCAAAACCAACCTGGTAAATGGAGTAATCTAAACCACATGAATCTTTAGTAATACTTAAGTGATCATGGGAAACCTAGATGAAAACAAACTAACAATAAAATAGCCACCATGGTCTACCATCCAGACTTTCAGATCACTCAGGGTTTGGCCTGAGTCTACTGTCTAGTAGATTCAGTTGAAAAACCCATATTGTGGGTATTTCTCTAGTTCCTGGTTATAGAATTGAAATCGCTTCTGCAGCTGATGCTTTTTGTGGCTTGCATCACATTCTTGTGGTCCATCCTTTATTAAAATGTTATCTTTTTCTCTTTCTGTCTTCTCTTTTCCTAGGAGAATGGGCAAGATGTAGTGCTACTTGTCAATGGAAAAGATCTAGTGGATAATTGAAGGACTTGGCCTTTTCTGAAGCTTGTATAGTTAAAAAGGAGAGAAGGCAGTGTATTTGGACACAAATGCAGCGGGCAGATTGATGTTCTAGAGGGGTCTTGTGGAAATTTACTTCTGATTGCTTCTTTCTATTAGTGAAGTAGGACACAAGTTCGTCAGCTGAGAAAGAAGAGGAGGGAGGAGAAATTCAAAACTTGAGTGTAGGGGACACTGCATGGCGTCATCTAAGTGAGTGAGAGAGTGAGCAGTCTAGGGAAGTAGAATAAAATTTCCAGATGGAGTTATGGGCTATTTAAAGTGATCACACAATGCAATACACAGATAATGTTTTACAGAATTGCACACTTGAAACCCATATAATTTTATTAACCAATGTCACCCCAATATAATAAAAAATTAAGTAACTAAAGTGATCACAAGTTAAGTAAGTACCATCAGCATGGTTACAATAGTGCTGGGTATCACATGCCTGTGTATCTCTTTTCAGTCTCACTCAACTACTTAGGAGCACGTGTGAAGTAGACAGAAAATAAAACTTAACTAAGGTTTTGGTTTAGTGCATGGAATAAGATAAAGGCTAAGTGAGACTAGAGAATTGAGGGGACCTGCGATGGAGGGATTTTCCTGACAGCTCAGGGTAAGCTGCATATACAGAGAAATAAGGGCCTGCAAAAGTGAGGGGGAGGGAAGGCCACAGGAGCACTAACTTGTAAGTAATGAAGGGGAGGAAGGTTACTGAGTTTGGAGTGACAATGTGTGTGACTTGAGAAGATAGGAAAAATCAGAGAGTAGGAAGACTAAAATTAGGATTTCGGGGAAGGTGTTTCACTGTTTGGTAATAAGATTTAGGGTAGGATTTTGGGAATGAATAATCAAGGTAAACTGTAGAGCAATATCACTGAAGGAGAAAAAATGAGGGATTAGGATGTTAGCAATTAATAAGATCATATTCACCTGTCTCAAATGCCAATAATTATAACTAAGGTGACTATATAATTTATTGTCCAAACTGGAACACTTTTGAGAGTGAAGTGTGGATCTATTGAGAATTCCCACAGGACAAGCGAAACTGGCACCACAGTTTTATAATGGAGTAGAAATGGATAGAGTGCCAGTGAGCAGTAGATAAAATCTTCAGGTAATAAAAGGTGTGACTTTGGAGTGATCAGCAGAATGAAGGACAGTGGAGAGTCTGAGGACATGAGTTTTAAGTTAGTATTTTTTTTGGCTACTGAAGTGAACAAGGATAAAACATTTGATGACTATAACGGTGGGAAGGATTTGGTGTTGCTGTGTGGACGGAGTTTGGTAGAAACTCGTGAAACTCTGAGGATCCCACTTGACTTTGATCCTAGAAGTGTGAACCTGAGAAGATGTGGCACACATGCTCTACCCTCTTGCCCTGACCAGGCCAGCCCGTGTCCACTAACCAATTACCGTCGTTTCCTAGACAGGATGCTTCAAAGACTGTTTGGGAATATGTTATCAAACATAAGGGGAAAGAGGCAGAAAGAAGAATGATCTAATGTGTAGAGCTCATAGAAAAGAAATGAGAATAATCTTTCTTGGGTCAAGGAGTTGCCCTGAGGTTTTAACCTGTGATGGTTTAAGATATTTTATTTCTACTTAGTTCAGATGTATTTCAAAAAAGGTTAAAAGGCACTCATTTAATTGCCTGTGTGGATGTTCAGGCAGGAATTAGAGAAAATACTAGAAAATGGAAGACAATGTGGTTTGTTCATAGCTCATCTTCAAGAAAATGAAAACTGGCAAAAATAAGACAAAAGACATTATCTCACCAGGCTGGTTTTAGATAGCTCGTTATCACCTGCTTTCAGGAACAGGACGTAGCACATTCCAGGTTTCCCTTGTCTCTCCCGTCATTAACTGTGCTGAAGTCCTGGGACAAGTGAAATTGCCAGTTGCACTGTGGGAAGTGTCTTGCTGTCTTAACAATGGCTTGGCTGATGTTATTGTTTGACTCAGAAGGAGACCTCATTTTTTAAGGACAAAAGGAAACAGTGCTGATAACTGCTTCAGTAATCCTGAGGCAAAAGTCTTTCCACTGTGTAGGTCACTGTCACTCTGCCACTCTGTTTCTCTCCATCCTTCATTCACACCGCCCCATGAGGTTCCAGAGGACATTTAGCTACTGAAATAACATGAGCTACAAATGAGTATACTTAAAAAAATCCTCTACATCTGTGAAAAACAGCTTGAACTGTAATATTAATATATTTATTTAAATTTAAACTCCACTTCAGGTTTTGAAAAACTTCAAGTTTAGTTACTTTTTGCTTTGTGACTGTGTCTTTATGCTCCGGTCTGGTGAAGAAATTGAATTCTTCGTCTCCGTTTTGAAGGGTAAGGTTGGTAAAGAAATGAGCTGTGAGAGACGATGTATAAGACAGTTTTTTCTTGGGGCATATTTAACCACTTAGCCAGGGGCATGATAAACGCACATCAGAGCTCACTTTGAAATGTTGCCCCTCCTTTGCTTAAATAGCCCCTAATCATCCTTCAGACCTCAGATAGTTGTCTTTTCCTCCAGAAGTCCTCTCAGAGTCCCACAAACTGGTGCTTTTCCTAACATGTTTCCTTTCTCACAGCACTCATCACATTGTGTTGAAATTAAGGTCCTAATTCATTCTTATATACTCAATGACGTCCATTACATAAGGCCTGAAAGGAATGCTGCGTAAATGTTGGTTTAATTAAACTGGAGAGGAAAGTCCTGTCACAATTTCTCCTATTCTGTATACCCGAGTCCTCTTTGTCTCAGAAGCAGTTAAATGTTGTGATGGCATGTTTGGACCTGAAAGTCCTAGTGAACCTTCCAGAAGTGTTCTGCATACAATCAGACGGCAGTTTAAGTGTTAAGAAAACAATGGAAATTCATAATATTCTTATACTAACACCCACGTTTATTTTAGGCCAGACAATGAGGAGGCAGAAAGTTATGGAAACCTTTCTTTTCGGCATCAGAATCCCCTCTAATGAGAGCAATGGTGCTGCTCCTTAGATTCATATGAAAACCATCCTTCCAGAATGAACTTGTCTTTCTGCTCCATCAAAGCTTGTTTTACTGGCAGAACATTTGGAAAGGATACAATAAAAAAACGCTGTCTCAAATCTCACTCACTGATAACAGTTGTGTGCTGAGGCCCTCTTGTCTTTTCTCATTAAGGCTTTTCACAAAACCCAAACCCTGGGCAAACCAAACCATTCTCTTTTTCTGTGTTTTTACTTGAATGACAAGGTGGAACTTAATCATCAAAATAAAGTGGGATGTTTTCATCTCTATATTCATTATTCCCTGCCTCAGATGGACCTTCAAATTGCCTGGTGGTTTTATTTTTAGGTTTCTGGAGCACAGAGCTTGAGGCAAGGATTAGTATGCTGTTCTTAATGGGGATGGTAATAAGGATGTGGAAAACAGGAAGTGAGACTTTGACAAATGGGAAACAACACAGTTAGTGGTGAGTTATACTACTTGCCTGCTTCCTGTGGACTGTAAAGTGAGCAGGCACGTTCTCTGAGCAGGCAGAGAATTTCGATGGCTAGGCTCTATGAAAGATCTGTATCTCAGAGTAGCTTGTAGCAGAGAAAAAGAGGGGAAATGTAACATCTAGATTCTTCTTGTCTCCTATTTCCCATGAATTTTTGGGGTGTATTTTCTTGCCTTTTGGTACATATTCAGGAAGCTCTACAGTACAGGTGGCAAACACAAGGCCTGGGGGCTGAATCTGGTGCTCCACCTTGTTTTGTCCAGCTCAGCACCTTGTTTCTACCCGGCACCAACACTGAGCTCCTTGACCCTAGTTAAGGAGTAGTTACATTTATACAGTCCTAAAATTATATTCAGGACTTTGAAGGCAACTGCAAGGCTGATGAGGCCCCTGGTGAAAATGAGTTTGACACCCCCGCTCTACAGTGTGGCATTTTTCTCGAAGCCGGAAGTGGAAAGGTGGCTCACCATGGATAGACTCAGTGTGTGGGATGGGGAGCCACATGGGTTGAGTGCTTGGATCTGCCCTGGGAAGCTTCCCAGAGGCAACCAAACTGCCAGTGGCATGGTGTAGGAGTAAGGTAGTCCTTTCTAAGAAAGCAATAATCAAGAGAATTAAGGAGGGTATGGTGGCATTGTTGAATACATTTTCCAGAATTCCTTTCCCTGCAGATATCCTTTTAGGTTGGCTGTGAAGGACTTTCCCACATGACATAGAAAAGAAAGAAGTGAAGCACTCATCATGTTATCTTTTGCACTCAGAACACTAGGGCAGGAGCTTTTATAGGTCACTGCTGTTGCTCATGTGCCGACTCAACTCATTGCATGCAACTCTTCCACCTCCTATGGATTTTCCTTCACCTTCACTCCAGGGCCATGTGTGTACGGTCACACCTCGTTACTCATGGGCTTCAGAATTTTCACACTCTGTACTTACTGCATTTTGATGAGAAAAAACATATTTCAGTACTTGGCTCTTGCTCTGGACTTGTTGCACTTGCACTTGCTAGAACTTGTGTGAGTCTTAACACCACCCCACAAGATAAAATGCTTCATCACTGGTCACTTGTTTGGTACTTGAGGGTTTTAGCACTTGTCGCGAGTTCCGGAACAAATTAACAATGGGTACCGAAGTACCACGGTGTTTACTTTCATGATGAAAGGTGCCAGCCTCTCGTTAAGGACACTGACTCCATGAAGGCTGGGTTTTAGTTTGTCCTCACTGGTTTCAGTTGGTTCTTGCTCCTCCCTTTAGTATCCACCTTCCTTTTCTACAGCCTGCCCTCAGTTTTACAGAGACCATTTACCAGTGTCCAGAAACTGTGTGTGATCAGATATTACCACCAGTTATTTTTTCTGGGGAAACCCCGAATGGTGCAAAAGAGGTTTTTGTATGCTACAGTCTACTTCTTGTACTTCCAAGAGCCTCTTAATCCTCCACTTATCCAGGCCCCTTATTTTTGTGTGTGTGAGAATGTAGATGCCCTTGTTCCTCCTCTAAAAAGTCCAATCAGCTACACGGGCCCTTTCAGAGCAGGGTTTAACCTTGTTGTCTTAGCT
Organism: Tonatia bakeri; assembly: GCA_004024845.1. NCBI lineage: Eukaryota > Metazoa > Chordata > Mammalia > Chiroptera > Phyllostomidae > Tonatia > Tonatia bakeri. The sequence continues at coordinate 95,298 of PVIA01004999.1, forward strand.
AACTAAGATAAGAGTGTTAGTGAAATGAAGCTATAGTCTCCATGGTTGGCAAAAAAGTAATGGTGGGTCCATACTTTGAAAGAACATGCCTCATCATGTAAGGCACCTGCTTCAGGTGAGTTCTTTATTCAGTTTCCAGGGAAGGAGTTGCTTTTTCTAGCAAAGATGGTTCAGTATATTTGAACTTTTAATATTATAGGGTTTGCCTACCAAGATATTTCCATCTCAGGTCTCGGTGCCACACGATTTCTTTATCACTGCCTCTGTTATCACATAGCTATCGGAAGGCTCCACATTTAATCTCCAGTGCAGTTCTGTCACCCCAAAAAGCTGGATACTGGGCTTGATTTTCAGTATAGTCTGCTGTGGCTACAGACATTAAGGGTCTTTTGTGAAGACAGTGAGCTGATTTGACTTTAAAATGCATCCCCCTTTTTTGGAAGGGAGAGGGCTTGATTGCCCTGCACCTGTCATTTTTTCCTTGCACAGTCTCCAGGGCTGTCTCAAGAAGCCTTCCTAATGTACATTTTGCATTAATATATTTTCTGTACTGATTAAATGCCACAGCCACTGATTTCCCAATGCCTTGCTTTCTACATGCACTTCACTTCTATTAATCACAGGTGAAAGCTTAAGTACCACTCCACTTGCCATCAGTAGGGTCTCTGTTGGCTTTACACAACTCAACATCAAGTTCCCAGCCTGGGCATCTATTTTCTTGAACCACTTCCTGTACTAACTGTTTTAGTTCAGGTCTTCTGACAAGCTGAGCCTAAGTAAAGGTAAAGGTGCAGAATTTTTGTGCTATTCAAGCCCAGGTAAAAGAGTGAATAAAAAGGAGAGCGGGCAAAGGAAGTGCATACAGAGCAATCAAAGGTGATATGCCATAACACTGGCTATCACTCACGGCAAGTTTCGAAGAGGCACATCAGGACACTCAGCAGGCATGCTTGCTTGACATGTGCTGCAAATAGGAACTGCACATGGAGTAGTAGATGGAAGGGAGAAAGGAGAGGGACTCATCTGTCTGGCCCCATTCCATCTCTTATTTTCCATTGGTTAGGTTTCACTCCACAGGAGATAATGACCTTGAACTTTGTGGCTTTTCCACCTGGCTCCTTGGTGGATGCTCTGGAAGCCATATCCTACACCCCAGTGTACTATTTCACCTGAGCCCAGAAATGAGGGGGCAAAAACATAGACAGCAGTGTAATATGTATGCTAACTATAGAATTGACCTTGGGTTTCGATGTGGATGACAGGCAGTTTGGAGATGTCAGCAATGGTGACAGTGACAGTGAAATAGTGTTCTTGAAGGCAAGTTCTGAAAGAAGAAAGCAGTCGATGAAACCTGAGGAGGTACACTTGTGTCAAATACACTGGCAACACAAATATGTGTCCCCAGCTAACTTGTTCTTCTATCCCTACAACCATTATTTCTAACTTGAACCTAGTCAAACTGTTAACCATTTCCACCCTAACACCCTACAGAAAACCTTGACTCCTCTTTTACAGAGAATTTAGGAATAATGGGAAAGATACTTTCTCATGCTGTAGACATCAAAGGTGCAAGCTCACCCCTCTCTGTATGCTCTCTATAGTACTAGTTTTCTCTTGTTTATTACAGAAAATCTATCTTTGGCTAAGGTCTTCATTTGTATATTGTGTCCCGCCCCTTCTGATCATCTCAGGATCCTGAAACAACTGGTTGACTCTTCCTTTTCTTTCACTCACATTCAAACGTCCCCTCTCAGCTGATCAGGTAGCAGGTTTTCTGTATAGATTTAGGCATATATGTCTATACTTCTCTATTACCTCTCCTCAAGAGAAACCATACTAACAATTTGACGTGTTCATACTAAGCTACAGACGTATATGCTATGGAAGAGACCATCAGTACTTGCTGAATATCCTCTGCATTTCCCAGCCCCACTCCCTTGCTGGTAGATTAGTTTCCCACGATGAGGGCTGGCTAATGAAACATGAGTGGAAGTGTGTCCCTTCGGGACTGAGGTCCTGCTGGGCCAAACTTAGGGGTTCTGGATTCCAGGTTGAATAATTTCCAGATGGAGGAGACTTCCTGACTAGCTGGCATGGGCAAATTTCTTTTTTCACATAAGAGTATTTCTAGGACTTATCCATCTTTTCTGAAAGCTGAATTATGTTCTATAGTATAACTATATTCTAACTTATTTCACTATTTCCCTACTGTTAGATTTTCAGACTGCTTACTGTTTTATTTTTGGTATGGTTTTGCCTCTACAAGTCATGTTGCTGTCAGTGCCTTTACACAGAGTGCTTTACATACTGACACCTTTATTTTTATTGTGCAGTTTTCCCAAAATGAGGCGCATGGGTCAGGGTTTATGTGTGTTTATTTAAGTAGAGATTTCTAGGCTACGTTACAAAAATATTTTAAGACTTTCACATACAGCAGAAATATATGAGTGCATGTTTTTCTTTAATCTTAACACTGGATGATATTTCTTTTTATAGACTTTGCCAATATAATTAATGTAATATAATCTGCTATGTTTTTGCTTAACTATTGTCAAGTTGAACATGTTTGTATACATCTGTTTATTGGTGATTTAAGTTTCCACTTCTGTAATATTTTCTGGTATTGCCTTTCAAAATTGGATTGCTAGTCTTTTATCTCATTGCTATTGAGAGATTGAACATTTTACAAAAATTTTGTTTCTTTTTTGTATCTTTTAATTTTATTATTTTTAATTAAAGTAAATTTATTGGGGTAACATTTGTTACTATATTATGTGTTTCAAATAATATACAGTTCTATTATATAACAGCTGTACATTGCACTGTGTGGTCACTAGCAAATTAAAAAAAATTCTATTTACTTTATTAGGGTGACATTGGTTAATGAAATCTTTTTCTTTAAAATTTTTTTTCAATTACAGTTTCCATTCAATATTATTTTGCATTAGTTTCAATTGGATACACAATGATTAGGCAATTATATACTTTACAAAGTATTCCCTCTGATATTTTCATGTACTTTTTTTCATATTGATACATAGGAGCTCTGTTTATAATGAGCACAGAGATTCTGTTGTATATGTTGATAATATTTTTAGCTTATTATTTGCCATTTTTAAATTAAGTTTAGATTTTAATAGCTTCTGTATCCGATAATTCAAAAATTTAAAATACAAAAATGAATCAGTGATCAATGAATCTCGTATTGTTGTCACTGGGTATTGAAATGATCTTTCCAAATGTAGTTCATGTTATTAGTTACTTGTGTATATGTAAGATTTTACACTATTATGTAAGTATGTTGTATGTATTTTATGCCTATACATGTAATATATATATACATACATATAAGTGTACATGTATTGTTTATTCTCCCACTATTTTACATGCTCTTGTGTTTTTTATTTAATGAAGTATCTTGGAGATTATCCTTATCAAAAGATAAAATACCTTCTCATGTTTCTTATAGTTGTATAGTGTTCCACTGTATGGCTCTAATATAATTTGCCATATTTAATCTATATTCCTATAAATGGATATTTAGATAATTTCCAGTCTTTTGCTTAATAAGAATAACAGTAATTGATAACCTTATTTATGTCATTTTACATATGTGTAAGAGCATCTGTAGAATAAATTCCTAGAAGTAGACTTTCTGGCTTTAAGGGTTTGTGCATTTGCAATTTTAGTATTACTAGACTGTCTTCTATAGAGGCTATTCCAATCCCCATCATCCATGTGTGAGAGGACCTGTTTCATCAGACCCTTTCTCAAAAGTTTGTTGTCAAACTTCTTGATCATTTCAAAGTTTGTTATTCAAACTGGACTGAAGAATATAGTAAGATGTATCTTTTATTATGAATGAGATTATTAATTTTGAGTACTCATTTAAATTTCTGTGGACTACCAACTTTTTTATTTGGTATTGCCTTTCAAAATTGGATTGCTAGTCTTTTTCTCATTGATATTGAGAGATTGAACATACAAATAGATGACAGCAGGACTCTACACTCACATACATATATGTACACACATACATGCACATATACATACAGGGTCTGGCAGAAGTAACATCTGCTTGAGTGTGGTTGGTAGGGTGATAATATGGATGTAATAATTTATAGTTTTAATTTGAGCATTTCACCTAAAATGTCATATGCTGTGCTTGATTGTGATATTATTATATTACAGTATTGCATACTTACAATTTTATAATAGAAAAGGGGTATTATTTGTGCTGGAGTATATATAATTTATATATAACTATATAAATTTATGTATATATACATTTTATGTGTTTATATATAAATATATATAAATTATTGTATAAATAAATTACTAGTAAGACTCTTACTCACAACCTGCAGCAACTAGCCCAGGGAACCAAACTGTAATCCCTATAACAATCAGCTTCAAATGGCCAGGACTTGATCAACAGCTGACAGCTTCCCTAATTTTTGCCCCTGCTTCCAACTTTAGACCAACCAGTGAAAACAAAAAAATATAGCCATAACCAATAACATAGGATATCTTCATCTAGTTAGTCCACCTAAGTTTTCCCTTGCAAAAGTCCCCACTTAGGACATGCTGGCAGCCTTCCATTTTTTCACTTAAAGCTTCCCCACTTGTCTTCTGGCCTCTGAGTCTCTACCAGATCACAAATGATGGCGGCTGACTCTCTTATCAGAACAGACTCTGAATTAGGCTTTGCTTGTTCTAATTTGGGTGGTCTTCATTTCTACAATATTTTTCTGTTCTTTCTCTGTTAGGGAGAGTGCCCCTTATCTATGTTTTGAAGCACAGACATGGGTTTTGACCTTGTCAGAGTATATTTGAATATAAACTTTTAACTGCTACAAAAACTACGTACAGAGAAGTGCACACATAGTGAACGCATTCTCAATAGCTCTGTTTTCTACAAAGTCAACACCTACATGCAATAGGGTCAAGAAGCTCATTTGTGCCCCCCCTGCAATTATACTTCCATAACCTTCATCTCTCTTCCCTCAGGTGTAACCACTCTCTTAATCTCTAAAGCAATAGCATAATTTGCAGCTGTTGGGCTTTATACAAACAGAATCATGCAGTATGTATTCTTGTTTCTGGCTTCGTCTATTCAGCATCAGGTAGATGAGATTCATTCACATTGTATGTAACTGAAATGAATTTATAGCTGTTGCCTTAGAATTTTATATGAGTAGACTGCAATGTATTTATCCAGTTTAGTCCTAAAGTAGAACTTAAGCTACTAGAGGATACTGACTTTTTATTGATGTTGGTTATTTCCCTCTTTCTCCTCTTCTCTAGTTTCACAAAATGTTTAACATAGGTTTGAGCAAAGTAGTTGTTTCACAAATGTTGAATGAATTACCTGATTAGAAGTGCTGGGTGGTCACATGGATGATTAAGAAATTGCTTAGTGAATAGCTTTCTCACAATTAAACAAATCCACAATCATTGGTGAGAGGATCCTGGAAAGAGTGTTTTTTCAAAGGCTGGTTAAGAATTAGCATGCAGCTAGAAACCGGTCTTGAGAATACTGGCCGTGCACATTACATTTTATACACAATGCACAGTAGATGTTGTCAACTTATGTGTGATCCTTCAGTGTGATGCTGTTATTGCAGGGGACATGTGGATGGGATGATAACTTTTTATGGTACAGACAAAAGCTAGGAGATGAAGTTGTTTTTTGCCCCCTTTGTTCAACACTTTAAATAGTATGATTTAATACATGGTTTTCATCAGTAGTTTTCAAACTAGCATGCATACAAATTAGTGGGAGAGCTTGTTAAAACACAGATTACTTAGCTCCACAAGAATTTGCATTTCTAACTAGTTATGATGTAATGCTGATAATTGTTCCCAAGACTTATCTTGGAGAACTGGATTAAACAATAAAAAGGATAAAATGAATAAAGCAAAGTGATGATAATGAGATTAGGAAGCTTATCTTTGAATTGATGTCACTGTATAGGACATTCATGAGTTTTTTCTTTTTCCCTATGCACCATTGTCTTGTAGATAATACTTTTAGGTGTTATTTAAGGAGACTTAGGGAATACCTGAGAATTGTTTGCAGGATAAATAGCTTGAGTAATCGGGTAAGAATCATATAAAGTATATATATAAATATATATGATATTTGAAAGCATGGCTTTTAAAGAAGTACCTTAAAATAGAAAAAAAAGTAAAATATAGTAATGAAATATTTTAGTGAACATGGACTGCAGAGATAATGGATAAATTTGGAATGTGTCTATTTTTATCTCTATGAGTCCAATTTAGCAAACTAGCATTTTCAGTTAACTTCTAATCATATTGTATGGTCTTTTCAATATTTTATCAGGCCCACTCATTGATTCATTTGCCCTTTAAAATAATTAAAATCATATCATAAGTTTCCTTTTTGGAACTGGTTCTTAAATGTTTCTTTGTCACAAAATACTTAATACATATTTTAACATAAATGACATATTCATGGTTTTTCCAAGATTCTCATGAGAAAGGTTTTGATTATACAATTTAAATGAAGTAATATTATTATAGGAGTCAGTAACCTCGATTCTGCTCCAATATATTTTTTAAAGTTTTCAAGTTCTAAATCTATAATTTTAAAATCATTACTAAATTAATTTATAATAACACTATAACAATATGGTTATTTTATTATGTAATATAATTATTAATGATTGTTTAACTATAATTATTACTTTCATTTAACTACTAGTGCTCCCAAAGTGTTATAGTCCTCATATCTTTATTATCCACTAATATTTGTAGCCTGAAGGTGAGAATTATTACTTTGGCAATGTTTTGTGTTTGAAAGATGACTGGGAGTAAGAAGGACCATAGTCTAATCCCCGCATTACAGGAGAAACAGGCCAGAGAGGGCAAGGACGTTGCCCCAGATTAGAGCTGTTTAGGGACTCAGGTAATAGTGCAATAAAAACTGATAAAACGTATTTAGTGCCTTCTTTGTGTCAGGCAGAGTTATTTGCTGTGTTATTTGATGCTATCCTTACATTTTGGTCATTTAGGAACACCCCCATTCCGCAGATGTGGAGACTCAGCAGAAGAGGAGGTTGGAATGTTTCCCAGGGCCGCGCGGGTGGGTCGGACCGGCAGCCAGTCACTGCCAAGGCTGAGCTGGATATCCCATGCTCTCTCTTCTTACTCCCAGTCTAGCACCATATTGTCCCCAGACTGTTTCCCATAGGCTGATCGAAAAGTACGTTACAATATCAGAAATTATACTTTGTGGTATACAAAGTATACCTTATTAGAATTTGAAAAATCAGACTTATGAATCTTCATGCTGTCCAAAAGATATCCTTGTGAAAGCAGCAGGGTCTAAACAAACAGTTTGGTGGTGGTAATCCCACATGCCCCCTCCACAAAGTACACACAGACGTAATTTCAAGTGTGCGGTAGGTTGTTGGATTGTTTTTTCTTACATTGCTTCCCCTCTCCTTATCACATTAAATTCAAGTTTATTTTTTAACTTATCAATTCATCTGAAATTTAATACTTGTTTAGTGGAAAATAACTCAATAATTTTTCTGCTAGGACTTTATACAGTGGTCAGATTGTAGTTTAAGTGCTGTATTTTACCTTCCCTCACTGTTTTTATAGGCAGATTATTTTTACAGCCTAAAGGTTCTTTAATAGGCCATAAACACCTTACACATTTTCCAGTTCCATGATAACAAAGCAACAAGAGCATGCCAATGCTACAGGTCTCAAAGCCAGGCCTTTGATTAAAGTTTTCAATAATAAAATCTGTAAGTCATTTTAAAAAAGAAGGGTTAAATTTTGTTGCTGTCATATTAAAATGTTATTTTTGGCTAATGTTACATGCAAACGTCATGGGTTTCTTTGATAATAACTTTGTAAAAACAAGGTTTACTGGAAATTTTGCCCAAATGGACCAGTGGAACATTATGCACATTTTTGGGACAAATGCTTGCATAGAATTCCCTTTGCTCTGGCTGATTACTGATTTTTGTTTCAAGAAAGATCATCCTTACAGGCCATCATTCCATTAAAAATTTGATGGTTTAAAATGTGTGTGTGTGTGTGTGTGTTTTGCTTACTCGTGTGTATATGTGTACTTAAAAAATAACTCCAAGTCTATAAACTCTTGGGGGCGGGGGTAGATGAGAGGTTGGTAGATTAGATCTTAGTGAAACAAATGCATGTTTTTCTTTCTCTCAAGGTGAAAATTGTAAAAATGCATTGTGTTGAATTTCAGCAGAATTTTCAATGAACTGGTTTCACATTAGTCGTTCTTTGCTATACTGTACAAAGGATTTGTAGAGGACTAGTAGTAGCTATACCTGTTCTGAAGTCTCACAGACCTGAATTTCTCCTGGAGAGACTGGAGCACAAGCTGAGCCTGTAGGCAGATTCCATGTTGTGGTGTGGGCTACATTCTGGGGAGCTGGCAGCCTCCTCTGTGGTTGTCTGCTGGGGCTTCTGCCAGATGAACATGGAAACATAGAAACATGGATCTACTTGTTCTTCTGGACAATAGACCCAAAACACCCCCTCATCCCTTTTACAAATATCATTATATATAAGGTGAAATGATACTTGCTCATTTCTCTCTCTCTCTTTTTGTAAATGGCATTTTAAAATGATGCTGTTTCATTGAATGCCCTGGAAGCATACTTTCATGAATTAGAGCTAAGTTGACATTTACATTTCATTCCTTTCTGTTGTTTAGAATTCAGTCAGCTGCAAGGACCTTGCAGAACACACATATGGAACATTCATATGTGCTGCTTGATTCTGTATGCCACCCTCATATTTTGAGATTTGTCCATACAAGCCAGCTTGAATTTGATAATATCCTGTCAATTAAACTAAACCTTGTTTTCAAAGCCAAATAACACAAGTGCCCCGGGCACCTGCAAAAAACCCAGGCACACAGGCTCAAGTGGATAGTTAGGTGTGCAATTACTTGATTTATACACATGTGTGTTTCTGAAATTACAGCTGCAGGGTTTTGTGGTCTCTGTGGGGGTGTGAACAGTTTTGCTGGCAAGCCCGGAATGCCTTACTTTAGAAATTTGGCTCTCAACATGAATTCCCCTCCCATCACTGATGGAGAACAAAGTCTTTTTGTCACTTTTCCACTTGCCTTTCACAGTGATTCAGAAAGAAAACAGTCTTCTTTTGCTGCTCTAATTGGGAATTGCTGATTCATCTCGCAAGTGCAATTATCTTTGCTATTCATTATACAAACATGAGCTAATGATACTGTGGATGTGGTAGGAGTTGGCGTGGGGAGAACAGGCTTTCCACCCCCATTACTGACCCAAATACTTGTAAATTTGCTTGAGGGAACAGTTCTTTCCACAAAACTCTCCTAGTTCAACTTAAGGTTTTGAAACTGAGGCATTCTTTCAAAATAAGGTTCTATTATTCTTCTGGGTGTGCAGCTTTTTGAAAACAATGCTTGCCTTGAAGTTCCATGTATACATTTAACCTTTTGGCTTAGCTGTAGAAAAGCTTATTGCAGCAAGCAGGCTCAATCACTCACAATAGTACAACACTCTGGAGACCTCATCTTGCACCGTCTAGTTGAGTAATTAAATGTGGGGTAGATTTACAGTTCAGTGGGCTCACTCGGGGTAGGGTGGCAGCCATATCCTCGCTCCCTTTTGAATCTTTCAACTTCACATTGCAGCTTTGTATCAGGATGATTGGAATCAAATGTGAAATCAAATATTAAAGAGCAAATATAGACTATAAAGCAGGTATGACATTGGGAAAAGGGAGACAAGGACATTGAAGGATTTTGCTATCTAAGCAAAGGAGAATTATTCCAGTAACTTTGCAGCTTTGTTGATATTAGAAGATGTAGCCATTATTAGATTGCTTTTTTTTAAGGAAATTAAGGTCACTTCAGTAACACTTAGAGAACTCACACTTTCTGCAAAACCCTTATTTCCTCACGGGGCTAATAGGAGCTCAACGAAGATAGAAAAACCACTGCTTTCCTCTCTTCTCAGAATGGTTACCTGGAATCATACTGGCTGGAGACTGAAAAGGCCTCTTCAGCTCTCCGCTGCAGCCTCCAGGGGTGCGGGCAGCACATTCCCTCACGCTGTAGTACATTTCCCACTGTTTTGTATCATTTTGTTTTAATAGTTTCAAAGCCTTTCCACTTCTGTGGAAAACTTGTTCTAGACTCCAGCCAATCTCGTCATGAAAATTACTTTCTTACCAGAAACTAAAACATATCTCTACCTTTTGGGGGCAAAAACTTGTATTAGACAAATAAAACTTAACTGGAGAGATTTAATGTGTCTTGCCTAATTTACATATTTAGGATTAGGGAAAACCACTGTTTTTTTGTGCCAGAATAGTAATAGTAAAATTTTTGAATGATGTTTTTGCAATATGCAGATGTCAATGATGTATTTGGTGTATATAGAATTGTCTTTTGAGCTCATAGAAAGGAGCATAGGTATATTTAAGAAGAGAGCAGAGGCTCTTTTCACATCTTCACTCTTGAAATAAAAAATCCTCTTGGTTGCCCTGGCTGGTGTGGCTCTGTTGCTTGGAGCGTTGTCCAACCAACTGGAAGTTTGTGGGTTTGATGGCTGGAGCTCCCACAAGACGCAATCTTATGTGGATGTTTCTCTCCCTCCTTCCTCCTCTCTCTAAAATCAATAACCATATCCTCTAATGAGGATTAAAAACATCATCTTGGTTTTTATTAACCCAGGTATCCCCCAACCTTAGCATTGTCCATTTGCATGCTTTTTAAAAATTATATAAAAAATAAATAATTACTCATTCATTATTGTTTGCAAAAAGCTTATTAGTCTGTTTCCTCTCCCCCTCCCTTTTTTTTTGAAATTTTACTTATGAAGGAAATTAGGCAGCATTTTTTTCCTTCATAAGAGATGGAATATTCCATACTCAAGTTTATAAATAGAAATGCTATATACATATCAGCTGCCTCAAATCAGTTTTGGGAACAGGCAAGTTATAAATACTACAAATGAATGAATACATGTATGGAATATTTATATCTTAGCTTGTTAACATGTTTGATTTGTCATTGCTAATTCAACCACTATTTTTATCTTCTGGAAAATTTCTTAAATTTAAGCATTTATTTCACTCATTTATTTATGCATTTATTTAAATAAAACTTGTTAAATACCTAATATATGCCAACACTGTTCTAGTCTCTGAATATTTAATGGTGAATAGAACAAGGTCCCTGTCCTTGTGGAACATATATTCAAATGGTGGGAGATGGAATATAAAAAACAAATAAATAGGGAGTGTGCCAAATGGTTATATGGGCTACAGAAAAAATGCCAAGTAGGATAAGGAAGACAGGGTGAACCTTATGAGTCAGAGTGTGCACACTTGTGGGGGTTTATGTGCCTATGTGTGTGCTTATGTTGGAGGGAGGCTGTCATTTTATTCAGGTGGTCAGTATGACAAAATGACCAGAAGAGAAGAGGACTCAAACTAGGACTAAGTCCAGACTTTCTAGATTGGAGAAATTGCTAAATATAAAAGTATAAAGTGCTGTGATTATGATTATGTAGAATAAGAATTGACTAATAGATTTAGTAAAATGAAGATCATTGGAAACTGGATAAGATGCAGAAGTGTAAGGATACTGAAGAAAAGAAGGAAGAGAGAAATTGGAGACATTATATCAAACACTGTTCCTGGGAGTTTTCTTCCAGGAGAAAGAATGAAATAGAACATTAGCTAAAAGGGTTTTGGGGTTATAGCGTTTTTCCTTTCCTTTTCCTTTTAGCAGCAGGTGAAATAATAGGATGTTTGTACACTGATGGGAAAAATTAATGTGCGTGCTTCTATGACAGAGAGAGTGAGAGAGAGAGAGAACATGAATGAGTGAGAGAGAGAAAGAGGCAAATTCCCAGGGGAGTAGAAAGATGGGATGGAATTTGCTGAAGGGTAATGTGCAGTTGAGAGGTTTTAGAATAGCTGTATGCTGATAGCAGTGGTCTAGAGTTATAAAGTGTGTGGGGGGGATCATGATGAAAGACAAGGAAGGGCAACAAAGGAGCAACGTGCAATGTTTAGGAGTGGTCAGAAGATTGGGATCTGGTGCAGAAATGGAGAGACTGGCTTTAATTTGAACAGTGTTCATCTTAGCGATGAGGGGAGGCTGAAGATTTGGGCACAGATACCATTAATGGGAGCTGCAGCTGTAAAATCTATGAAGCCATCTTCGGTCTTTTCCCCATTTTCTCAGTGAAATGGGAAGGTAGGTGAGGAGAAAACTGAGGGAAGAAGTGTTGGCATTTGGAGAATAGAGGATCAACCAGAAGACATAATTTAGGAGAACAGGGCTGGGTGGGGGGAGGTAGACTAGGGAAATGCAGTAGGACTGCAGTTAGTGGTCATGGTTATAAAATGAATCCAGTCAGCATGGTTTTATTTTTCTCCATATAGTCAGTTCACAGGAGTGTGAGAAGTGTATGTGGATAATTTAATTTAACTAGGTTTGGAATTTTCTAGTAAGTATGATGAAGGGGTATGTGTGTGTATGTGTGTGTTAGGTAGATGTCCAGGGGTGATTATATTGATTGAACATGAAATTTAATCTCGATTAAAGAGGGATGTGAAGACATGAGGGTAGTTAGAGAAAACTAAAGAAATGTCAGGCTCAATATTCCAGTGGAATAAAAAACCCGTAGGAACCAGAGTCCTGAGGGAGTGAGCTGGGTGCCCAGGTACAGCCGGTCAGAGGCAGGGAACCCTGAAACGTCATTCCTGATGGAGGGCATTCTTAGATGAAAAACTTGATGTGTAACCACAGATATTAATCACATAGCTTTTTCTTGCCTTGTGATATCATGTTTCATGCTTTATGTCTCCTCTTTGGTAAAATAAACATCTTAGAAGAGTCCTTAAGATTTAGTTTCCCCTGCCAATTCTACCACGTAATTACAACAACTAGAATGTTTCTATTGGGCTTTGGGTTTCAGAAGTCCTTTTACGTACAGTGTCTTATTCAGTTCTCACAAAAATGCTGTGCATCGCCACTTTACAAAATGAGAAAGTCTCAGAGAGGTTTAGAAACTTTGCAAAGGTCAGAGGTTAACTTACTTCAACTACGAATGCTGAGTTGAGTCCACAGATAATTTAGTCACAATACACACACATATATAACACAACCTAACCTCCCCCGACACACACACACATTCCACATTTTAAGAATAAACAATTAGAAAAGTTGAGCCTTCCTTTGCAACTTCTTTTGGCATTTAATAACATTACACTTGTCCCTGCGTTGATTCTTCCAAAACCTTTCTCTGTTCCCTGGTCAGTCCATTCTCACTGCAGCCAGTATAATCTTTAATATAAGCAAAGATGTCCACATCTTGTCCATTTAAAATCTTTCAACAGCTCCTGGTATTTTATGAATTAAGTAGACTTCTTTAGGTTGGCTTATCATACTCTTTCTGTATGATTTGATGCTAAACTATTTTTCATTTGCCCAATATTGTATCTCCAGCATCTAGCACAGTACCTGGAACATGGTAGTAATAACTAACACTTAGCACATAGACCAGTCTTTGTTCTAGGCACTCTATGTCTGTGTGTGTATTGCAATCTACTATTATTCATCTATCTCTGTCTCTATTGCTATCATCATCATTTAATCCTCACAACAGCCTAGAAAGGAGGCATCACTATCATCCTTTATAAATTAAGTAACTGAGGTACAGGAATATCAAACAACTTGCTTAAAGTTTCACACCACTTGTGTGGCAGAGAGAGCAGCTGAACCCAAACAGGCTGATGCCAGTGCCCATGTTTTTCACTGTTGCACACAGTGTCACTGACCTTGTACATACAGGGATGAACTAGTTAGTAGATGAACGAAAACATTGTCTTCTCTATGGATGGTCGAATGTTGGAATATAGTACTACTACTAATTTTCTGCTCTAGGACTGTCATTAATTTCCCTTCTTAAATCCAAGGATTATTAAGCAGTATTTTCTTCTAGGTATTAATTTTTTAAATTTCCTATCATTAATTTATAATTGCATTGCTTTAGACAAGTTTGTATGGTATTGATTCTTGGGAATTTATTGAGACTTTGTGGCCTTGTACAAGGTTGTTTTTTCTAGTTTTTTTTTTTTTTATTTTGCTTGAAGCAAATGTATAGTCTTTATTTAAGTAAAGCTTATTAGTTATAGGTTACTTTAAAAAAATCTGTAAGGAATATATTTGCTTTTAATGGGTCTGTTTGATTTATTTAGTTACTAGTTAATGATCTTCAACTATAATTGTTAAGTTATTCATTTTCCTCTGTAGTTCTGTGAGTGTTGTTACGTGTTTTCAGCTCTACCATTAGGTGGGTATAGATTCGTGATAATTTTACATAGCCAATAAATATTATCTCTATTTTCTTCCTCATGGTTATTTTTATTTTAAATTATTTTTTTTCTGATTCTGGCTTTCTTTTGGTCCATATTTGTGTATTGTTATTTTTATCTATCCCTGACTTTCACAATTCATATGTTTTTCTGTTTAACATTTCTGAATCCTTAAAAAAATCTATCAGAAAGTCTGTTGATTAGTGATGACAGCCATTTTCACTTCCTTTAATTACTGTTTATGGGGATTTACTTCTGACAATGTATTCTGCTTTTATAATTTATGGAGAGTTTTTTCCCCCTGTTTTCCTAAAACCCAGTGAATATACTGAATTTTCTTCTGTTGGCTTGAAAAGTGATTATTCTTTATTAAGACTTATGCTAAAGTTTATTTTTAATCAGTTTTTAAGGTTACAAATATTTATAAATTTTATTTCAGTAAGACACATACTTTAATAAGCACTCCACGTCTACATTACCTGGAGTTTTAATTCTTGATTGTTATGGACATTTTCTTGCTATTTAGATTTATTTTTTTCTTAGAGTCATTGACTTTTTAGATAATAAATTTTCTCTAAGTTATTTATTTCATCTTAATTTCCATATATTTGCACCTTCCCCAGAGGTATTTCTTTATTTGCTAGAGAAATTTGAAAGGGTTATTTTGTGTGGTAAACTTTCTAAAATGCTTTGTGACTGATAATGTTATTTCACACCATATTTAAAGAAAATATTTAATTGGATGTAGAGTTCTGGTATAATATACTTTTCTTAAAAAAATTTGAAAATGAAACTCCATTGCCTTCTTGACTGTAAAGTTTTCCTTGAGAATTTCAGTGTCTGTCTGGTCCTAACTCCTTCATGAGTGGTTGGAGTTTCCTCTCTGGATCCTTAAAGAACTTGTAATTTTTACTTGATGTTCTTACTTTTCACTGTAACACGTCTCGATGTGAGTTTGTCCTAATTTATCCAGTTTGCCATCATTTATTCTTTTAATCCTAGGTCTTATGTTTTTCTTTACTTTTGAGTATTTTATGTTGTTATTTTTCCTAAAATTTTTTGCCCTAAATTTATTCTTTTTCTGTCAAATTTACATACTAACTTATGTGGATATTTCTATTTGTATTCTTAATATTTTTATAATTTTTCTTTCATTCTTTCTATTTCTTTATCTCTTCTTGATATTTTGGGGGACCTCTTTTCAGCCTGGTTTTTGGTACATACTGTTAGTGGCCTACTCAACAGCTATTTCCCCCTTTTCTTGTTGACTTTGTTTGTGTGACAATGTGCCCAGACCCAGGGAATATTGCATTATTCATTTAAGGTAATCAAGAAAACACAATTGACAATGAGCAAGGAATGATCAGATGGATTCCAGAATAAGCACAATGCTTGAGACTTAGGATGGTCTGTCATTTCCTGGAACTAAAGAAAGCAAGGGAGAAAGAGCCAGTGTAGTTGACAGTGCCCTTTTACCAACACTGGCAAATGGAGTCTTGGAGTTCAAATGAGATTATTCTTTAATTTTAAAAATATAATATTTTTGCATCTCTGTGTCACTAAGCATTTCATCCCTGCTTTTAATATACTCGAGTGCATTATTTTACTTAGCTAATTGTGGATAATGACCTATGAGGGAAGGTATGTTGAGGATTTCAAGACTGAGTCCTCCACATACTGCCACTGCACATAATAATACTAAAAATTACTACTATTATTATTGATGATTGATATTACAAAGGAATGCAAAGGAAAAACTCTCCTGAGCCTAGGGCTGGGCTCTTTCTTTGGCTCCTTTCCAGCTCTGGTTCTCATTTACACAGCAGGTATACTACCCACCTTCACTCCTCATCAGTCCCTGCACTACATATAACCAGCTGATCTAGATTTAACCCAGGAAAACACCTTAGCTCTAAATACTACTGTTAGCCCAATGCCAAGTTTCACCCTTGCCAAGGGATTCCTGTTGAGAACACCAATCCCAATGAACTGGATTATGTAAATTATTAGTCAATATTTTGGGGTATCAACCCAGCTGATGTCTTGATCTTGGATATTTTTTTGCCTTAACATCCCCTCTTTTCCCTCCTGTTACTGTTATCCTAGGTGTCCCCAAGTTGAGACTGCATGCTACTGGGAACACAATTATGAAATAGAAATGGTGCTTGTCCTCTAGGACAGGAGTCCCCAATATTTTTAGCACCAGGGATCGGTTTTGGGGAAGACAATTTTTCCACAGACTGGGGTGGGGGGGTGGGAGACAGGAGGCAGAGCTCAGGCAGTACAGCAGCGATGTCCACAGATGGGGGGGAAGGAGGCTGGGGACCCCTTCTTTAGGACATAGTAATCTGGGGTGGAGAGACAAGTTGATACAATATGATCTCAAATATATTATAGTAGTGACATTAAAATGCTATAGAAGTGAAGAGAGTAAGAAGTTTCTTTGCCTGGAAAAGCTGGAAATTAACTAATATAAATGTTGACATTTGAACTAAGCCTTGAAAATTCAGCATTTTCATTCCAGGAAAGAAAATGTCATGTACAAACATGGAAATGGGATAGTGAGAGAGCATGGCGTAGTTGAAGGACTTGGATAGCATTTCATTTACACCCTTTTTGAGCGCTTGTGCTACAGATGTAACAGGGTGAGATACTGAGAATTTAAACGTGCAGGGTGCACCAAATTAACCATGTTATTTGTTCTGTGCTGTCTATAAAAGAATAGGTTTTATATCATTTGGGGAAGAGGAGACTGGTATTACATTTCTTTAAATTGACTTTTTTTTTTTTTGCCTTAGAATGGGTAAGCAGGGTTTGTTTGTTTGTTTGTTTGTTTGTTTGTGGGTCTGGAGCCTGACTCCATGAGTCATTTAGAACTTCTATATACCATTATATCCAACTGTTATAGGAAGCAACCAAGAGAGAATTATTGGGCTTTTTTACACAGTAGGGAGAGAGCAGCTAGTGCCAATGATAGAATAATTCTCAGTAGAGAAGAGAGGGGAGGGGCAAGCAAATGTTGCAGGTGTTTGGGAGCTAGAGAATGGAAACTCATTTGGATGTAGCACCTTAAGGTCAGACATTTTTGAGTGGTAGAAAGTGGCCATCGAGTGCTTGCCTGGTCCCTGGAATCCTTGGCAAAGATCAGAGGAGGGGGAATAGAGAGAGGGCGCCCAGCTCCGAGGGACAGTGCTTGATCAGCATAGTGTAGCAGAATGAGCCATGACATCAGGGATGACCATGGTGTGCTGAGGTCCAAGGTGATCTGCTATTTTCCTGGGACCACATTGCAAAGGAGAGGGAGCCAATATGGCTGGTAATCCCCTTTTTGTCAACAGTGGCAAATAAAGTCTTGGAGTCCAGATTAGATTTGATTTTAGAAAATTAAGAAATATATATTTTTTGTATTATGTGTGTTACTGAGCACTTTGTCCCTGTTATCAACATAGCTGAGTGCATTATCTAATATAGTTTTTCTTTACAAAGATGTGGACACTCAGAGGATAGGCATTGAATCTTAATCGCCTTTGTAACTTCAGCAGCTCACATTATGCTGCATACAGAGCAGGTTATCAACGGGTATGAACTGACGGAACAAATGAAATAAGTGTTGGAGTTCAGAGAGGTTGATATCTCTGTCTAGAGGAGCTCTGATCCATGCCATTAGGTAACTGTGCAGCGTTCACACCCACTTTCCACAGGACTGAAGATCTTTGTGCTCCACGTGCATTATGATTCAACTCTTATGTGATAAAATAATGCACACTTAATTATAATGACATTTTTTTTTAGTTTCTCTGACACCAAGTTTACTGTCAACATAAAGAAAATGGCATAGCCATCCATACTGAGAGTGTTATCTCCATAAACAATACCCAGGAGAGTATTTTGTGTCTTTGCTGAAGCACCATCACTATACATAAAAGGGATCTTGGTCAGTGCCCACAGTAAGTATAAATTTAAAGCCTATGATCTGAGTCATCCAAAAAGTGACCTTTCCCTTTAAATATATTTTCAACTCCTAATATTTCTTCTAAATATAATAGAGTTCTTTAATATTAGTTCACATTTTACCTGTGTGTAGGTCATCAACATTTTATTACTGAGTGCCATATAAAAGGTGCACATCAGTCATTAATCATGTAACCTCAAATTATCATCCCTGGGTAGCAATTACATTTTAGTATGCTAAATGCTTTTCAAGATTTGAAGTAGTATCTCTGGCAAGATGAGATTGCATGTAGACTTGAAACAAAACAAAACAGAACAACAACAAAACCTGGACGGCTTTTAGAGGTGTAGTGTTCGAAGCCCCTTAACCAGGATTTAAAAACCGATGGTACCTTTTGCTAACTGGTTGACTATGGACAAATCATCTATTTCTCCATTTTTAACATAGACATGTTACTATGCTTACACTGGGTTATTATGAAGTTAAAATGAAAAGATATATGTAAAAGCAGTTATTACTTGTTATCACTACTTAAAAAATCTATCTGCCCATTTTTTTCTATTACTGGAAATATGTCGATTTAGCCCCATTTAATGTGTGTGGGGGGTGGCGGGGAGTAAATAAAGGCATGGTCCATTCTGAAATATATCTTTTATTGGTTTTCAGAGATTGGCTAGGTGTAGCATAAAACAGCAACATAGCTGTTTTAAGGTGTATAGCAATAGCATTACATTTATGTTTATGTACTGTCTGAAGGACCTAGTGCCAGGGCCAAACAAGTGAATTGCTTTCAATTAGGGATATCAGCTCAGTGCTCAGTGTTTACACATGATTATTTATGTATGAGTTGAGGGTTCATACTCTTCCAAAATGGATATTAGAAATAAGTAGCTTGATTTTACATCAGATTTAGCCTTCTAAAATGCAAGCCTAATAAAAATACTGTGCCTATTATATGACAGCATTATAGATGATTTTCTTAGTTAATTTTCTATTACTCATAATGTATGGATATTCCTAATGATTCCATTAGAGTTTAAATAACAGAATCCAGCACAAATGTATTTTCACTGAGCAGAAGAGACATAATTTCTCTGGAACTGCAGCTGCTGCAGTTGAAGATGAGGCTCTTACTATCCCTTAGGGAGATTACTGTCTCTGCCAGCTGACTTAGTTTTTATACAGCCAGCGATTTATTAGATTGCTTTGCTCTTAAGTGTGATAATAGGCCTTATGCTTAGCAAGGTTTAGAGACTTCCAGTGCATTAATATTTTATGGCAATGACAGGCAAGACACATTTTGTTTACCTAACAAGACAAGCCAAGCCAGAGCTGATGTGTATTGGAGATTAGCACTTTCAATTTGAAGGAACCCTGCCAATGACATATTTAGGGTTTTGCAATGGCTCTTGTAATTGTAATATAATCAGTTTCTTATTTGATACACAGCTAGTATGTGCAAAGACATCACCATAGCTTTATAGTCTGCCCTCAATAGGAGGTAACCTCATTATTGGCTGACTAATGTTAACCACATAATGACTGTGAATTTTCTAGTGACTTATTTTCTTCCAGTAACAGATTTCATTTCACATGCAAATCATTCAGTCATGGGCCAAAGATTGGTAGATGTACGTAGATTCCAATTTTATTCCAAAAGTTCATTCCATTGATTTGAGTCGCCAACTAGGGAAAGGTGTGTCATGGTGCTCTTGATTTTTGGAATTTTATTGTCATCGTTGCCTTGTTATTTTATAAGCTGTTTAAAATAATATAATTCCTGGGCCTCTTACCAAGTGAAAGTACAAGTAAAACATCCCTGGATGACATAAACCAATTGAAGTACGACAGTACCATTTTAATTTTGTTTCCTGTCTTCACAAACAGTCACATCCATTTCCTTATTGGACAAAAATCGTAAGTCTCAATGAATAGTAAATGTTGGAATATTGATCGTCTCTAGTTTCAAATTCTCTTAGCATCCCTAGTTCATATATATTGTGGAACATAAAATGATATGAGCAACGTTTCTTCAATGGCCTTGAGGACCGTGAGTATTCCAACCCAACGATTAGGTACTTATTATTTGTAATATTAAGCTATATTTTATACATCAATTAATAAACATTGTTAATATTTTATTAATTGTTATTAATATATAGGATGTTTATCAATTAATAAACATCCTATATATTATAACTATAACTTAAATGTGCAATGGAATTTGAAATTTCTCAAGTTGTCTACTCTACCTCAGGATGCAACCCTAGGCATCATCTGCTCCAAGAAGAGGGGCCTCATTTAGGAAAAGACTGGAAAGCTTCCTATCAAGTTGATTAGAGTCTAGTTTGGGTGAAAGAGAGGGAAAGGACAGCCACAGTTCTGGAGTGAGGGGATTGGGCAGTTAGAAGGGAAAGAGGCCCAAATATGCTGAGAAGTGAATCAGTACATTTGCAAAAGCAGAAAACACCATGCACATGTAGATTTGGAAGAATTGCCACTACCCACGGTGTTCCAGGTGTAAACACAAACCACCCTGGGCCCTGCAGGGTCTCTCTGTGTGTTCATTACTTTTAATACCATTCTGTGCAAGCCTCAGAGGAACACAGCCAACTCCCATCTTGGGGTTCGTGTCATCTTGCTGCGGCTGGCATTTTGCCTATGTCTGCTGATGTTTCTGAGAGAAGAAAAAAAATTTAAAAAAACATTTTTTGATTTTACAGATTGCTTTTTTTTAAAAAGTGGGCGTGGAGTGGATGAGGAGGGTGGGAAGGAAGGTTGTCACCTGGGCTAGTCTTGAAAATTATAAATACACAAGAACATGAAATGAATCCATTGTGCTAATCATCAGGGTTATTGTTGTTTTGAGGGGTGGAGACTTCAACCACTGACAGTTCCAAAGAATGCTTGGCCACGAGGGTGTTGAAGTTGTGACTGCTTTTTAGAGCCTTTCTCCTTTCCTAGCAATTGCCTGGAGATTATTTTTTTACATGCTGGTTAATTAAATTTTACTAAGGACTAACGCAGATTTATCTCAGTCTCTTCATTTTCTAAGTTAGCTTTTAAGGAGTGATTGCACCCCACTGAAGAAAGTAAGGGGCCATGAGAGGAAGAGATAGGGCTTCACAGCGCAGAAACAAAGCAAGCATAACATTCAAAGTGCTGGGCTAGAGTGTAAACATACAGGCATGTGCTGTGTGCTTGAGCATGGTAGTTTAACTAATTTCTCCATTTTATTAACGTGTTCAAGTAATATTTTTTCTTTGCCTCTCTCTGCTTCTGTGGGCAATATGGTTGTCAAACTTGAGAGAAGCTCATGATACAAACCAGTTGAGGAAGAACCGGTTCTGACTTTCTTTAGGGAATTTGGAGGCCCAGTGACTTAGAGCAAATCACATGGCCGGCGACTGGCTTTGTCTCTGTTTTTATAAGTGATTAAAAAGAAAACCACTTCAGTAATCCTCAGACCTCTGCTCTCTGCTGGGATGTCTTCCAACCAAGCCTGCGCGGCAGAACCCCTGGGAAAAGGAAAGCACACAAGCCCTGGGCCATAAAATTAGAAAAAGCAACAAAGACACTGGAACCAAAAAGTTCAGTGTAGGTGGTAATTCAGGGGCATTAACTTCTTTTTCTGGTTTGAGTCTCATACTCTTCACTCCAATTTGTTTTTGAGATCACCCTCTCTCAGCTTGTAGGGGCTTCACCAAATCTTCATGTATGTTTGCTTTGAACACAGACAGTTTGGCTCTGAGTTGCCACTAGAAAATGTCATAGTAATGGCAACAATGAGATATTTTAAATAATATAAGATTTTCAAGAGCAGTACTGTTCAGTTGTTGGGGACAGAGGAGATGCTCTGTCCTGTGTGAGAACTCTGAAAGAAGGGCATTTCAGAACAGATTTCCCAAAGGATAATTTTAGTCCTCAAATAAACAGAATTTATATTAATTTAGTATTCTTTATATTGGCTTAAATTACTTTTTGTTAAAATACCCACATTTGCCCTGGCTGGTGTAGCTCAGCAAATTGAGCATAGATCTGCAAAGCAAAGAGTCACTGGTTTGATTCCCAGTCAGGGCACATGCTTGGGTTGTGGGCCAGGTTCCCAGTAGGGGGCGCTTGTATTGATATTCCTCTTCCTCTTTCTCCCTTCCCCTCTCTCAATAAATAAATAAATAAATAAAATCTTTAAAAATATACCCATATACTCATTTTAAAAATTTCTAAATCAGTTGTCTGGCCAGTGAGGAAAACAGCACATTCCAGGTTCTGAATTCTAAATCCTAACTCCACCATCTATTGGCTCTAAGACCTTAGGTGAACCATTGAACCATCTGACCCTTCTTTCCTTATCTATAAAACAAATATAATAATAAGGAACCTGTCCTCTGGGGTTGCTTGGAACACTAAAGGAAATAATGTCTGTCAATATTTTACATAGTACCCACAATGTAGGGAGTACTTAATATAAAATGTCTATATTACTTTTGGGACAGGGAATTTGCTTTATGCTCTTCTGTTTTCCCATATTATCCAGCTTTTTAAAAGACAAAACTGAGTAAAAGGGAGTATTTTTTGGAGATAGTGATTTATTGTCATTTTCTCTAACTCCTTTTTCACCTTGCAGGTATATGATAAAATTATTGTCCTTTTTTTTTTTTTAGAAAAAATAAAGTGGTATTGGTAGAATATTTCTTTTAAAATATTTTCTTTTGTGTGTTTTCTTTTCTGTAAATCACTAAAGTACCAGGCAATTGTCCATCGTGGAAGCACAGTGAGTCTCGTGTGCACGAGAACTTGAATATTTTCTTGTGTTTATGGTGGTATAAACGCCAACAAGGAAGGAGTAAGGCTATATAAAGTAACATCTGCACTTAAAATTATATTTATATAATAATAATATTTTATGACTTTATTAGTTTTAAAATACATTGTACTGCTATTTTTGTTTCATCTGGAAATATCTTGATAAAAAGTAAATCCAGGAGTAATTATATGAATTATGCACATAAGACTTGCTATTTTGTTTTATGCTGTTAGCTATGTAATGCTACCAGTATTTGTACAATGGTCAAAACATTAGGAATAATTAGCCTAAATGTGTTTAAACCTCAACAGAAAACACTTGTGCTCTAAAAGATCTAAATATTTAATGAGATTTTTGAAAACCACAATTATAGCTTTTTATAGAAGAGCAGCTTTACCTCTGAGACCTGAAAAAGACTGCTTATTATATAAAGAAAGAGACTTTTATATTTTCAATGTATAATTTAATAAGAATTGTACCATTCCAATGTTAAAATCTACAGCTTGAGAAGAAAAACAGAAAAGTCATGTCAGACAAATATTTTAGAAGGGTAGCACCTATTTATTTTTTAGGAAAGTGTCCAAAGTATACAGAAGGCAGAAATCTTACTCAGACAGTTATAGTTTATTGAATTTTCTGTGCTTCCAAAATCATAGCACAATTCTCTGGAGACACCTATAAGGATGTATTACATCATAAAGTACACCAAGGATAGTAACCCATGTTATTAAACTGTCAACATACATTATACTACAATTTGTCCTCAATCCAATGCAACTAAAAGCCACATTGTTGGCAGGAAGTTTAGAACATAAGACTATTCGCTAATCATCCAAAGCCTAAGGTACTTTGGAGGAAAAAAATGGTGTAATAATCTCTCCACTACTCTGTAGCAGCATGTGTGAATTTCATTGGTTTTGTACAGCAAATGTTCAGCTATTACAAAAAAGGATTCAGAAGGATTACCACTTAAAGGCTTTTACTATTGATGCTGTAGATGTCTCATTTCACAGCATATTAATAGTGGTTTTGTATAACAGTAGCAGAGAGAAATAAATCTGAGGAGCTAGAGTTTAGATCATGTGTAAGTTTTGCACAAATGTCTAACAGAAGCTCTGACACTGTAATATTGCTGATACCATCAGACCTCACAATTACAGAATTCTGTTAAATTCTGGGATTCAGGTAATCCACAGAAATGTGGATGGACTACATGCTGGCCAATATTTCCTAAAATAATTTATTTATGAAACAGGTGAGAGGTTCATGAAAAGGAGAATTTGCTGATGGAGATAACATTTCCGGGTCACGGACGGCTGAAGGCTCACTCTCGTGTGTGATGTCATAACAGATTTCAGATGCTTGCTTGCTAAGAGCATTTCAAAAACAAGGGAAGACGACATGAGCTAGTAGTACATAATTTTTAGTGAAATTTCATCTTGAGGATACATAGAAAGGAGAGGGAAGCAGTGGAATGAATGTAGGACTTACTTTCTTTAACCTAGGGAATGCCCACCCAAGACATCGTAGGTACAGTCCAATGTATTTACATGCAGTATTGAATATATACGAAAATAGCAGCATTTTTAAAAAGCAGAAGCCGTATCTGTAACTAATGCTGCCTAATAACATCAGGACAATTTGTGACATGTGAAAGTCAATTCTTTGTTATAAATAAGTTGTTTTCATTACATAATTAAATTGAATTGGCTTGAAAATGAGGGAAACCTGTTAGAGCGGAGAAACCAGCTCCCTGTGGGTTTCACCACATCCACTGGACTTTTTCCTTCCTTCGACCTGGGGGATGTGGTAAACACAAGTCAGTGAAGTCAGTGTCCTCCCACTGCTTTTGGTGTAAAGGCAGAAACACCTGAAGGAGCCATGTGTGATCTGCTTTCTATCTGGTAATAAGATTTCATGTAATTTAACATCATTGAGTCCTGCTTTCTATGCTTTCGTCATAGCTTCCTGCTTCCAGTTCATTGTGCAGGTCGCTCTGACACATCCCTGCTCCCTCGTGTGAAACCACCCACCTAAAGAAGTTCTCCCCTGACCCCCACAGTATTTGTTATGTGTCCTCAGAGTTCTGTGTGTTTTCTAGGACTTCTACTCGTTTGAGACCTGCATTTATGGAATGTAGTTTATTATTTATGGAATTTTGTTTATTTGTCTCCTTAACTAGAGTATTAGTTTCATGAAGGGAGAGGTAACTTTTGGGGATTTTGTTTGTTTTTCAGTATTGCCTCTGTAGGATCAAGTAGTGTCTGGCTCACAGTTGACACTGGGTAAGTAGTTTTTATGTAAGTAAAATGGTGAACAGCTGCAATAAGTTTAACTAAATACAAGAATCAGAATGAGAGTCAATCTCTTTAGTTTATTGAGCAGTGACTACAAAGGTATTGTCTGCTCTAACATGTGCTAGCATTTTTTTCTGTAAAATTCGTGATAAATTGAGGTCCTCGAAGGGTTTAATGAAGACAGAGATAGATCTGATGGTAGACTCTGAGGATTTTTGATATTGTCAGTATCATGGGTGTTTTGTTGCAAAGAAATGCCCCCCCACCCCCCACCAATGGAGTACCTTCCAAATGCTATTTCAGCATTATTTCCCAATTCCAGCACCTATCACTAGGACACTATTGGGGAAAAAGTCAGCTAGTCAGCCTACCACTGTGATCTTTGTTGCTAATTTAGGTATGTTCATCTTTAGAAATCTCTAGTCTTTTAAAAAAAAAATCCCATGCCCCATCAACATTAAAGTATTATGCTTTAACTCCATATTTTTGTCAGTGTGGTCTCAGTACAAATTTGGCACAGTGCAAATTTGGTCTCATATGTGTCCACCGTCAATATATCAGCCATATACCCAAATTACTTTGATTCCACATTACTTCGATTCCACAATTAGGTCATGGTGAAATGTTTTATGACAAAAAGGATACACAGTGACTCACCATATATCTAAGGAATACATCAGGATGACAAGAATAGACAGTATATTGTCTAATCTTTGAGAGCAATAGAGAGAAATGGTGACGATCACAGCAGCTTGATCTCCAGACCTTTGTTGCCATTTCAGTAGCAAATCCAGAAAAATTTATTTCTCTTGAAGCCACCCTCCACTCCACACAGGTGAACTTCTTATTCTCACGTGTTATGATGCAAACACTGGCAAAATAAATGTAGATGATTCTTTAGGGTTGTTGTAGAATAACTTTCAGATACATCGACATATTTATAGCACAATTTACCTAACACCTATTATTAACTCTACCAGAATTTCTTTTGATCTATAAAAACTGCTTAACATTTGTCCTTTTTTTGTACTATGTGTAATTTTACCTGGTGTTCCATTGACTACAAAACTGTGATCTTTCTGAACTCTTTTATAATTTATCGTACATGGAGTTCCCGCACTATAATTTCCTAGGGATTCTTCTTTTTGACTATCTCAGGACATAGAAGAAGTCAGATATATATGTAAGTACTCATGACTTGAGTTTTCCTGCTAAGTTGGTATTACTTGAAAACACAGTTCCTGCGGAAGAGACAGCTAGTCATCTGCCAGAGGTTCGTGTGCTTCTTCCGCGGTGTAGAATTGTTGAGTCCCTGAATTACCTCTGGCAGAGGAACACCCTTGCACAGGAAAAGTGTTTGGAATTTATAGGAATGAAAGTAAAGGCCTTGTGTTAAGGCACTGAGATTAGTGTTAAGCTACTTGGATTTTAGGGTTTATCTGTTATAGTAGTTATTGTAACTGCACTAACATAATTTCTCACAACAAAAGTAATTGAGCTTAGCCAGGATATAGAAATTATAACAGGACAGTTCCTGACCATCCTGACTAATGGTCTCTTTCACAAAGAAAACACTGCTACTCTTATTTTCCTCTTAAACCTATTTCTTATTTCTTAAAATATAATTTCAGGGTCAAATTTTTTAATTTAACATACAGTTTTCATACTTTTTGTCCTATAATATAAAACAGGGAAAGTTAATAAGTAAGTGTATGTTTTGCTGATCTATCCAGTGCCTTGTAACATCCTATAATGTCTCTTTGGTTCTGTAATTAAATATATAATATAGAAGAATAAAAAAGATGCTGAGAATTCATGAGACAATCCTATCCTAAAATATTCAAAATGAATGCCATTGCATGATTCACCAACAGCCGGAGTCTGTAGCTCTTTCGCACAATATCGTTTTGTTTTGTTTTGTTTTCCCCCCATCTGGTGGCTATGAATGTCAGCAAATCAAATTCACATAGGGTTGTGGATCTTTGGTCGAAAAGAAAATAGGTTGCTCTCTAAATTTTAGCTTCCATCACTGTTTTTCACTTCAAGTGTGTGTGTGTGTGTGTGTGTATTAACACTTCTGTTTTCTTTAGACATTTTTTGGTGTGCATTAGAAAACAATATAGACTGAGGTTTTAAAACTTGTATTACCAACTCTTATTTGTAATCAATCCCCTATTTCATTATTAGATACAATCTTAGATGTTATATCCTCATTCTTGCATTTGGACCCTTCTTGGCTTCCCAGAACTTCTAAATATGCATGCTCTTCCGTGCAGTAAGCATTGCCTCTTGTCCCAGTACAGGCACACGCCTTCGTTTACCTTTCACACCCACGCACAGACTGGGGGGTACCTACATTTCATGCCCTGTGACTTAGGAAAGTGAGTCAGGATCAGATTTACACACTTTATCAACCAGAATCACATCTGAACTAACATCTCCAGATGTGAATCTGAAAAATAGAGCAGTAAGTTGCTATGTAGATGGCGTGACTGACGGCAGTTGGCTTCCCCTTAGCACTGGCTGTGGCTGATTTGATCAAGTTAAGTGAGTCATGGCAGCCACTAGTGAATTTCAAATAAAAGGGTTCTGGTGGGTGTGCATCCTGTGTTTGTGGTAAACTGGTATGAATACTGGCTTTACAGTTATATTGTCTTTGTCAATGCTTGAATTGTTTTTTAGGAAATAGATATATTTCATCATGAGTTTATGTTCATACCTGCCCCAGGCCATTTCCTAAGAGTTAATGAAACATATAAATTCATTATTTTGTCTACATGATTATCTTATCTATGTGATGAAAAAAGACTTTCTTGACAAATGCTCCTAGCCCCTTGACCCACTGACTGAAGTACATTTTGAGAGAGGGCAGATGTAAGCCACAGAGTAACTATGACTGGGATTTTGTTACTTAATTAGCTTGTAACATTTTAATATAATTTCTTAAAAGTTGTGAAATACAACCCACTTATGTAAAAATTTATAAAATATAAATACATAGCAAGGTGAGTAATTATAAAATGCAAACCCTTGTTACCGCTGCCCAATCCAAAAGGCATAAATTGCTTACAGCCTTTTTATTGTAATAGATGTATGCATGCATTTCTTCATAGATTCCTACTTGGCTTTAGCTATCCTATATTATGTTCTAACACTGTGTGCTTTTTTGAAAATAAGTTGTAAAGGTTTTGCTAATTGTACAGTAGTATTATGTCTCTTTTTCTCAAGTAAAAAGGACAAGTTTTCATTTTACTTCTGTCTTCAAAGATATAAAAAGTCAATGAAAAGTTTGTTGATTTTATTACCCTTTTACTTTTCTGTTCTAATGTAAGCATCTCACCTAAATATTTCTAACATTAGAGGATGTATGCCAGGAAAATAACATGAAATCCTGCACCCCTGTGGTGCAGGGCCTGGACCACTGAAGGAGATCGATTCCGCTCTTCTCTTTCTTGAGGGTCGTACACTCCCGGCTTGGAAGACGGCTGCCCAACTAACTGCTTGTGCCACTTGCTGTGAACATGTTTCTTCTTTTCTCAAGAATTATACTTGTTATCTGTTAGCATGAAGATTAGATTGAAGCTGCTCATTTTGATACTCAAAATTAACTAATCAGTCATGTTATTATATACTGCCAAATTAGTCTCTTGCTGTCCTAAGAAGGGAATAAAGATGGTCTCATCTGTTAATTACCCACCTCATATTTACCATGGCGTTTTGGAACCACTGCCTCTTGGTGGTGCTATTTGGACTTTGCCAATACACTGCACAACTATTTCTCACTGGGTTTCTACTTAGTAGATTTCATTTTATTTCCTGTTTGAAATACAAGTGTTATACTGGGTGCACAATTTGCAGCTAACTGGTATTAGCATATTTATTTT